>JAOCPS010220467.1:0-13823 GCA_025505425.1 Graphium colonna
CGTAGAGCACGTGGTAAATCAGCACTTAAAATTGCAATGAAAATTTACAATTTCATCGGTGCCGGCACCGGGGATCGAACTCAGGTTCGCCTCGAGTAAACAGAACTGAAGGCGAGCGCCCGGACACTGAGCTACCACGGCTTAATTTTTTTTAAAGAGAAATTGGATAGAATAGGTTTATTGGATAGGATAAGGTTGGGATTAAGTATATGGAGGGGAAAGGTATGGGTAAAGAAAAGGGTAGACATGGCCATCCGGCATCCCCAAAAGTCATGCATACATTATTTTATGCCGACTTTATAAAGAGCGGTGGTACCCCAGGCGAGCGCGGCTGTAGAAGTGCAGCAAAAACTGTGAAACGATGTTAACAACCGATTCACGCGGTTGTTCTAATTAAGCTCTGAGTGTAGCATCTCGTCTGTATTCCGTTTGTTTTGTGGCTGTATCATATCTGCATTATTGCAAAAAGACATTGGGCGCTCTCCCTTAAATTTCTGGGGTATTTTATTGTTTTTGTTTATATTCTATCTGTTTAAGAATAATAAATATGAAATAAATTATTTTAATAGTTCAGATCTAATTTCCCTGTATTCTTGTTTTGCCTTTTCCTCCTCTCGAAATACTGGTATATGGTTCGATGCTCTATTTAAATAATTTAATTATAATATTGTCTGTGAAAATTTATCAAAATACATATAAAGCTTTCAAGCTAATTTAACTGTTATTTCACTTTCATAATAAAACAAGTTTATAATGTATGCATATGGGTCACAATGATGATTAACTATAAAATTATTCAATAAAAAATTTACTTATACTATTTGTATAAAAAATTAAGTCCGTTATGCGAGAAATTTTTTATATTTTGAATGTTTTCCTGGCCGTATTTGATCGCGATCAATCATCTTAGAAATCAATCAGCTGCGCAGGAGATATTATAGTGCACAAATGTACGCGCAGAAACAGTCATTGTCATTATTATTTTTGTCTCGTATTCCGATGGGGTGAATGTTTTATACGGAACGGGGGGACAACAGGCGCAGTGCCGACTGTTATATGCCCATCCGAAGAAAGGATCACTTTAATTTTTAGATAATCGGATGATCAGCTCATTGATCTAACACTGTTAATAAAAATAATATAAAACCTGTTACCTTTCGGTGTCTACAATATCAACAAGAACATTTTGAGCTGATTAGATTTAATACCTAACAAATAGAATAGTCAATATGATGGTTATGCGATGACCGCCAGTTAAAAATTTAGTAACGTAATTCACCCCCTTACGAACGAGCTCGGCGTGAAGTGGAAGGCGGAGGGGGGTCGACGGCCTCGCGTGTACCACCTAATCACAGCTGCCACACTTCATTTATTTATTGGAAAATTTGGGCTAAAACTATGCCAATAATTTTATTACACATATATGATGATAATCGAGTACCTGTCATAGTCATAATTTTTAAGTTTGATTTAATTTAATCTGGTATTAGGGTGCAAGTCTTCATTTGATATCTAAAAAGAAAGATAGAATGGATGTTGGCCGCTAACTGCTATAAGATCTTTTAGTCTATTAAATGTTTTGCACTTCTACAGTTGCGCTCGCCCGGGTAAGTACTACCGCCCTTTATAAAGTCGGCATAAAATAGTTTGCATGACTTTTACGGATGGTAGTTAGCCATGTCTACCCTTTTCTTTTTCCACTCCTATCCCCTCTAAATTTTTAATCCCGACTCCATCCTATCTAATAAACCTATTCTATCTAATTGCTCAGGTTAAAAACGCGCTCGCAACTCTCGGGATGTTGCATGAGTCTATGGACGACGGGATCGCTTACCATCAGGTGAACCGTCTGCTCGTTTGTCTTCGTTTCCATTAAAAAAACCTTGTCCGTGTCGTAAAGCGATGACGCGAGCAAAATCTAGTATATTAATAAAATATGCTTACGCAGGTGTGGTCTTTGGGTTTTTTTTATATTTACAATTTAAATGTGATAATCTAAAAGTTTGAAGTAAAAAATTAATAAATAATTATCTTGTAAAACGTGTTTATGTTTGCATATGAAATATTGTCGCATGTTGAAATCCCATTTGTATAATTTTGTTTATGACTCAAGAGATTTTTTTGTTTTTTGAATTAATATAGATAATATTCTATGCATTTTCTTAAAACCTTGAGGTTCCGTTATTTTTTAAACACTCATATTTAAAACATTTTAGAGATATTATATGACAAGTAGATCATGGACACTAGTGTTGCATATTATTACGATAACAGAAATAAAAAATAATAATCTGCATATATTCGTGTAATTCAATATCACGAAAATTTTCTTTTTGTTTAAATTGAAGTTATAACAACGCTTAACTTTTAACTTAGCTTAGCTTTAATAAACTTATTTGATAATTCACGAAATATTAAATTCTACAAAGAAAGAAAGGGAAGCATACCTGGTAATAAGTGGTAACTAGTTTTGTGTTGTGCTGTACTGATTTAAGTTATGAAATATTCTGACTCCAGATGGGGACTGAATTTAATATTGGAAATACAAAACTAAAGCCCTGGCCCGTGTCACAATTTATTATTAGGAACATCCAAAGAGTTGCAGAATTCGTGCTAGATTAGCAGCGGAATCTGCAACTCTTCGGATGTGGGTAAATGAACAGTTTTACCCCTATTATGGGGTGGTCAGGCTAATAATAATTCTTACTTATAAATTATTACCTCCGTTTGACCTCCAAAACAGCCTTAGGATTACAAAATTATTAAGGGCCTAGTAATTAGTTTAATAGTTTTTTTTCACTTCTTACCGGTTTACGTTATAGTTACAGATGGAAATTTAAATTTGTCTTTATTTACAGGTGCTCGTTGAAAGGCTGCTATCCACATGTCCAGATATTGGTAATCTTCATCTTTTGCTGCGCCCTAAGAAGGGAATAGCACCAGAGAAGCGCCTACAAGAGCTTAAGCAGTCACAGGTTCGGCTTTTTTATTAACTTACGTATACTTTTTCTTTTTAAACCATTTTAAGGGCTGCTTTAAAGTAAAGGAAAAAACGAACGCTTTTAAGATCACTTCGTACTCCGTCCGTACG
Organism: Graphium colonna; assembly: GCA_025505425.1. Taxonomy (NCBI): domain Eukaryota; kingdom Metazoa; phylum Arthropoda; class Insecta; order Lepidoptera; family Papilionidae; genus Graphium; species Graphium colonna. The sequence continues at coordinate 3,092 of JAOCPS010220467.1, forward strand.
TTTATCTGTCTGTTTGCCAAGACCCTTTTCTCAGGAACGCGTAGAACTATAAAGGTAAAATAAATACCAAATATTGATTTCGGTCCCTTTGAGCTAAAATATTGTCGTTCAAATCCCATTCCCCATACATTTCAAAATGATATCAAAACATATGTACCCTATATGGTTAGCCGTTGACCTCAAATCATGAAATTAAATAATAAGCAGAGTGTTATGGCACAATTAAAGTAGAAATCTGAAAACGGCAAATTATTAATAACTTCACAAAAGAAGATTCTTTGAGTACGGAACCTCCGGTCCAAGAGCCGGACTCGCACTTGACCTGTTTTTATTTTGTATATGTACCAATTGTGTTATATAAATTTAATTGACATATTTAAATACCTGTCAATAGTAAATAATGTAAGTTACATTATTTACCATGTTTGGAACTATATGTTGTAATAATAAGTGTGTTTTCAATAAAGACGTGTCTTTATTATGTACAGGTCTTCGACGTGCTCCGACAGAACAGACCGGAACAGCTGGACAAGCTGCGAATGCTGTCAGGAGATGTCTCCGAACCTGGGCTGGGTTTGGCGCCATCCGCAATGCACCAACTGCGAGAGGTATTGGAGATTTTTTTCTTAATTATTCCCTAAAAAAGCTTTTGCTTACTACTTTGTCTACTGCTATAAAATTCAATTGTAGCTAAAATTATTTTTACATATTCCCTTTTGTTTTGTCCCATTCTATAAAGAGATGATAAAAAGTTGGTTAACGAAGTATTTTATTTCATTATATGGTATTTTGTACACATTAGTTGGCCTGTTTGTGCAATAGATGTAGATGTCGAAAATTGCTAGAAAACTTAGTCAGTAAAATATTTGACGTCATAGGTTTGAATAAGAAAGAAGATTGAAGTATAGCGGGTTACTGTTATAGAGATAAATGGAAATAATCAATAATCAGTTATAAGGATGGCTCCAGGTTCTATAAGTTTAATTTAGCACAAAATAAGATTATGATTGATTGCCCGATGATGTGTATGTAGTCTCTAGTTATGCCGATTATTTAACTACCTCATGTTACGCTCGTCTGTTATTGTTGACTTCCTACTTCTTTCATTAATGCATTTTTATAAGAATTATGACTGTATATACACACATGTAATGAAACAATTAGTGAGTATTTTAGGAAATGTATTCTCACAAATAAGATACCTCCTTTTAAGATTGATCGGCTTTTAACATTAGTATTTGAGATTTTTTGTATTAAACACACCTAGCTAAAGCTAAGCTAAGATGATTATGTTGTCCTTTTAGTGGTAATATCATTTACAAAAAAAAGAAAATATCAAATTATCTTTAAATAACAATTGAAGAAATTTTCGGCTCTTATAATTATGGTTATTAATTTTACCTATTATGTAAACGTGAAAATTCTTCCACAAATAAAGCTACAGGGTTGTTTAAGTAATATTTTTAATGTAAATTATGAACATATCGTAGACGAAAGTAGATATTTGCACGCTTTCGAAAAAGTTGAAAATTCGAAAATTTCGAAAAAATTGAAAAATGAGAAAGATATATTTATTTATTTAGGTACAATAACATTGGATACATTAAGCAAGCAAAACTAATTGATTAAAGTAAAAATAACATTATAAATGTTCCACCAATTAAAGTCGATAAAGGATTTTTTCAAAATTTAGTTGAAATGTCTCTGATTTCTTGTTAGTAATTCTTCTTATTCTGTATTTCTAGGTATCGGTCGTGTTCCATTCAGCCGCGACGCTGAAGTTCGACGAGCCTCTGCCAATGGCCGTCCGACAAAATGTCCTTTCGGCGATACGAATGATGGAGCTCTGTGACAAGTTACCACACGTCGAGGTAAGCTAACAACGTAATTAACATACAGGATGAGTCACTAATGATATCAAAAGATAGCACTCGGTACTCGATTACCATCATATTAATGTTATAAAATTAGGCGCATAGTTTTCGGCCGTAAATTCAATTGAATAAATGAAGCGTGGATAAGAGACCGGCAGCTAACAGATGGTCAGCTGGCGCAGTTCATTGATCCGAAAACGGCACGACTCGCGCCGTGTCCGCTAGGGTATACATGGGTTTAGTAAATAATTACCGAACTTTCAATTACGTTTACTCAGTGGTCCATTATTATTTACTTTAAATATTACATTTAAACTTTATATATGATCCCCAAATATAACGACCTTGAATATCGAAGGTGACTAGACAGTCACCCTGTATATTCTCATATCTAGGCTACTAGCTGTTTTTGTGGTTCGCCTACGTTCTTTGTTTATTTACACATTGTTTATCTACAAATTCTCATTGAATCAGGTCAATTGAGAGGATAATTTCGGAGATCTGGTTAGAGTCCCTAAAATTTTCCTATATTCGTCAATTAACCAAAAGAAAAAAGAAATTAAGGAGCGTAAAATGATATTTTGTGTCTTAGTTGCACGCGGTATTAAAATGTAAATTATTCTATTAATTATTAATTCGTGAGGCTATTGAAATCAAGAAACATCCAAATTTCAATAGAGAGGATGGTTCGATTTTACCACCTGCTTGGGATCCAATTATAAATAAAATCATGTTAAGAAATAATCACAACACTGCAAGACCTAAATACATATAAGTAGTTACTGCGTTGATCGAAACAAAATTAATATTGAAGCCGAAGATATGCAGGATTAACAAGTGACACCAGGACATCAAACACCTCAGTCCTACCCGTGATTATGAACACTGTAAAGTGTTCGAAACGTCGGGTGATAAAATTTAAAAATAAACCGCGATAAAATCCGTAAAATTATTTATTTTAAAATGTCAAATAATCGCGTTAGTCTTACAAATAATATTGTAAAATAATATTTAATTTCGTAGTTTGATTAAAACAACATCATGTCACCTACATGTACTAAATTAAAAAAAAATACATTTTCCAGGTTTTCATGCACGTTTCTACGGCATACAGCAATTCAGAACTATCCCACGTGGAGGAAAAAGTTTACACTCCACCAACGGAGCTGCAAGACTTGCTTTCTATGCTGGATGTGGTGCCACCAGCTTTGCTCCCCAATATCACACCACAGTAAGTGTATTTGCCATTTCACCATACAATTTGTTTGTCTACTATCTGCGTATTAATTTTATATACTGTATATACAGGCTGATTGCCACATATAACGTCTTAGAGTATTGAAAGTGAATGTAAAAGTAAATAAATAAGTAAACTCACTTTATTCATACAATAGTTTCTGGAGTAACAATTTCTAGACCGACAAACAAATGGACGTATATTCTCCCTATAATCTAAAGAACGTCATATTCTGTCGTATCAACAAGCATTATTTTCACGGAAAATAGCAAAGCCGACTTGAAATGCCATATTTTGTAGATGAACTGTCATGATGTATTTTTTACAGTTATTTTGAATTAACTAGAAACTATTTGAATGGTTCTTATGAAAGTTTTATGGGTATACATTGCCTCAAATATATATTTTCATAAAATTCGTTACGTATAAGAAAAATGTAAATCTGTTTATCGCCAAATATAACAGGTTTACATTTTCGAAATAACGATAAACTTAGCTTGTGTATGTTCATTGATTTACTTTAGCCTTTTTGAATTTAGCTGAAATCAATTTTATCAAAAATATAAATATCCATGCGCCAATGTTCACCACCAACTTTCTTTTGTTATCAGGTACATAAACCCAAAAACCAACACGTACACTTTCACGAAAGCCATGGCTGAAGAAGCTGTGCGCATACATGGAAATCAGCGGTACCCCATTGGAATATTTCGTCCTTCTATAGGTAAATTAAAGCTTATTTATTGTAAATAGAATACAATATTCCTTGTCTTGCTGTTATTGATATTTTTAATGCGAAAGGATTATTCCAAAATTAAACTTCTTTACAAGAGATGTAAGTCAATGGGAAATAACAATAGTGTTTAGGATTGTTTCCATAAATCTCATACATATAGTAAATGTGCGTTTATCAAAACTGTTGTTTGAATTTGTTGATCGTGACTGGATTTAAACCTTATTTGCTCGCAAACTGTACATAAGTATAGTTTACATATGTATTTACAAATGTATATGTAAGTATCTTTCGCTATAACTCTCGAACCTTAATGGACAATGCCCAAAAGCGGTACCAAAAATTCTCATGTATTAAGATCAAAATTATATAGTAATTATGTCCATATTTTTTACAACATTATGCTCTATGGATTTGGTTTTTGAACCGGGAATTTAATTTAGAGTTTACACTATAAGTCATAGTCTCCGAAACCCGGGTTTTCTTTACGAAAAAAACTCCTGTAGAAGTTAATATGAAAAGTCTAAGCATCGTCCTTTGGAATATATGGTACATACTTTGGGTATCATAATCTGTTTAGTATTTTTTGAGATATTTAAATAAACGTGAAATGATTTTGTAAAGTTTGAGACAAATATATCACTAGATGGCGCTAAATAAGCTTATCACGAGGTTACTGGCGAATTTCTAGTTGTATATCAAGGAGAAACATTATTATTTATGTAGACTTTGTATCATAGTGGTCTCATCCCTCCGTCACCCGTTCCCCGGCTGGATCGAGAACCTGAACGGACCCAGCGGCATCATCGCGGCGGCCGGCAAGGGGCTGCTCCACGTCTTCTCCGTCAGGAACACGGCTCGCGCAGACATGTTGCCTGTCGACATAGCCATAGACACACTCATCGCGGCCGCTTGGGAGACTGCAATAGAGAAGTGAGTCTTGCCTCGTTGACCGAGCCGATTTCAGCCTGCTGCTTGAATAAAAACAGACAGCCCTAGGTTTACACTAGGGCCACTCGGGGCTAGTGCAAAAGGAGACAAAATTTGAAGCGTAAAAAAAAATTGCGTTATCGAAAGTACCTATTTTGTTTTACACAACACAAAAACTAGCCTAGCCTATACAAGCCTAGCTTTTATTTCTTGATCACTCTTTACAGCAATTATTTTTAATCAATACTCTTCAACTACTTGGTTTTTTTAAAGAAACTATAACATCGATTTTTATGGGACTACTATGAAAAAATATTCTAGGTAAATATACATAAAACACACAGTGAAAAAAATAATTCTTCCTTTTTTAAGTCGCTTAAAAACGAATATTACATAAAATTTATTTTTAAAGTGGCGGCACTTTTATAGTGACCAAGGGTGGCACTAAGGTCAAATCCGGCCCCGAAATAAAATAATTAAAAATATTTCAAAATACAATAAAATGGAAATAATGTTTGGAATTGGAATGGAAATTTTTAATTCGCACCTTCTCAACATAAACTTTACCTCTCATTTATAAACTATCGATAGCCCGGATTAACAGCAATCGGAGCCTTTCACATACACGATCACGGCGTGGTTGCCGTGCCGTGCGAAGTAGTAATGTGTACATATGAAAAGGCTCTAACTTGATGCCACACCTTATATTTTACAGATCAAGTGAAGTACGCGTCTACAATTGTAGCACGTACGAAAATCCAACGACATGGGGCCAATTCGAGATAGCATTGCGGCACTACATACGGGAGTTCCCGATGAACGCCGTAATCTGGTATCCGTCAGGGAAGGGAGTTCAAAACAGGTGGGTTGCCAGTTCAATTTTTTTATCAGAAATTCCTGTGCGCGCGGTAAAAGTTTAATTATAAGTTTTTTTTCTTTTTATTATATTTAATAAATCCATAGAACAACTTAGCCTACTTTAGTCATTATAGCCTACGTTTAATAAATTATTTTACCAATTTATACATAACCCTCTTCTATAAGAGGATGAGCAAGAATGATGTTGCATTCACCATTTTGATATAATTTCTCATTAATTTTTTAAATGAAAAATTCATCGCTCGGCTTTGAATCGAACACATTCCACTAATATATGTTAAACGTCTTCTACAACATCACACTACACAGTTTGGGGAATTAGAAATCTTCATAAGGAATGCAAAACTGTTTAGTCGCATCTGTCCAGATCGAAGTCTAAGAGCAGTCACAATTTCTGATTAGAGAAATGTTGGAAAACGAACAAATATTCTCCTGATGTGAAATGATCCCTTCGCCCATTGAGACAAAAAAATGCAGAGTTACGTAACCGTTGCCAGCTTTTGGAATTTGGGTAGAATAGTTTTATTAGGTAATATGGATCAGGATCTTGAACATATTAATAATTTGAAGAAGAAAGGAGTGGAAGAATAATAGGATAGAAATAGCTAACCGGCAACCTAAGAAATCTTACTTTTACTTAGACTTTTTAAAGAGCGATAGTACTTATCCGGTGCGAGTGTGGACGTAGAAACCTATAAGAGAGTAAAAGAGGGGGCTGTGGTGGTCATAATATATAATATATAATTTTGTATTTTTACAGATACCTGCAGAAAGTGCTGGAATTCACGCTACAAACAATGCCATTACACACCGCAGAGTACATTATGCGACTATTCGGCATTAAAAGACAGTAAGTTCTTGTCACTCCATTATTTCTGTTTCGTATATTTCCATGGCTTCAATTATGTTATTGCTCTTTGTTGTAGAACAAAGAATGAAACATTAATGAAAATCAAATATATGTATGAACTCCTTTCATACATATATTGCAGACAAAAGCTAACAAGCAAAAAGATGGTTCACGTAATGTTGGGTGATAACTATATAGTACAATCATTTGGTACTTTTACCTGGAAAGTTTTCCGGGAGTTTTGAAAATTGGTAATTTTATATTTGTGGGAGAAGTCTACCTGTGACGTTTCGATCGGTCCATGGTGGTGTGTAAATGAGTTTTTGGCCAGAACGACTTTGCGGCGCCCGTACGCTAAAACTACTGATTTTACAAAATAAATGTTAGTACATAAAGTATAGGAAATTTTCTATAGTTTAATTTATTATACAGCTATTTTATCGTAAAATAAGCCGGAAAGGAGATACTGTCAAAAAACTGTTTAAAGTCACCATTTTTCCAATATGGCAGCGCAAACGGCAAAGATACAAGGCGGTAAAGTTGAAATTCGCAAAGAGCACATCGAAATCTACAAAATCACCTATTTCCAAAACTTCCGGAATACTTTCCAAGTAACCTCATTTTTTAGCACCATATTACTGTACAAATAACACATGGACATGTATAAAATTCAAGGAGTTGTTGGTGTTTTGAGACTGGGTAGGAGTGAGAAGGGATCTCTTTCTCTCCTCCAAAACCATGGGCGTGTATAGAGGAGGATCGGGTGATCAGTGCCCACCCCAGGATGGTCTAGTACTAGGTTTTGTATTGGTGGTACCTCTTTGATTTGGTGGTCTAATAAGTGTTCCGATAACTATACAAAAGTGTTTCATGTGCTAGTCTATATTATATTGAATTATCTGTTTTCTTCCTGTTCAGATTGAGTTTAATTACCGCCAGTCAGAAAATGCGCGCAATGAACGAAGTATTAGGCTTTTTCGCGCTAAACGAGTGGCGCTTCAGCACAGACAACGTGAAGAAATTAAACGCACGACTGACGCCAGGCGACCGCGCCATCTACAATCTAGATCCGAAAACTATACAGTGAGTAGTTCCAACATAGACATAATTATATTACCATATCACAATGAAATTAATTCCAATCTATTTATCTTTACTAATATATACTAATAATGTATAGTCCATGAGGTTTTTGTCCTTGGACGTACAATTATCTAAAACTACTTGACAGATTGAAAAGAAAACTTTTTGTCTATACGATAGGTGAGTAAGAGACTTACATCACGCTCTGATCCTTTGGCAGTGAATGATAAGATCGATTAATCCGCTAGGCACAATTATCTCTTTATGTAAAAGACGCAATATATATTACTCACTTTCAATGCGATAAACTTTGTGATATATATTTCTTGTATTAGATATAATAATTTAAATTTTTTGTGTATATTATAGACTTATCGTAATAAATCACAACATTTTTTAGGTGGGATGATCTGTTCAGGAATTTTGTTAAAGGAACCAGAAGGTACATTCTCAAGGAAAAGGATCAAGACATGGGCGAAGCTAAACGGCATTTACGCAGGTGACTTATTAATGCTTATATTTTATTTCTCAACAGATTTATCGGATTACTAGACTATTTAAAAATGTATCAACACCATATATTGATTGCTAGCCCAAGTATCAAATATAGTTAATGCTCTAATTTCATAGGCAGACGCAGATGATATAGTTTTAATGAACTAAGAAACATTCCGAGGCGGTAGAGAATAAAATCGTTTCACAGCTTTTGCTGCACTTCTACGGCCGTGCTCGCCCGGGAAAGTACCACCAACCTTCACAAAGTCAGCATAAAATAAAGTATGCATTTGGGGATAGACATTTGGGGATGCCGGATGGTCATGTCTACCCTTTTCTTTACCCGCTCCGTTTCCTCTAATCCTAAACTCAACCTGCTCTAATCAATTTCCCAGGTTGACAACGCACTTGCGAGTCTCAGTATGTTGCGTATGTCTATGGGCGACGGGATCACTTACCATCAGATGAACTGTCTAGTCATTTATCTTCTTTCCAGAAAAAAAAACAACAACACGTTATTTTTCACCATAAGATTTGACCCAAGTTCTCCGATTTGTAAAGAAAGAGCTTACCACTAGGCCACTAATAATTTGCACCATACTCTTCCTATGTATTAAGTTTTTTATTTTATTTTCAGAATGTACTTCCTTCATACTGGTGCCAAATTGTTCACGGTTCTACTAGTCTTTAGACTACTGCTTCAGAACCGATACATGCGTGACTTCGTGTATGGTGCTCTCAGACTCCTGATGTACATTGTCTCTACAACGTATTCACGAGTAACAGCACATGTTTAAAATGACAGAAACCATAGACTACAGACTAGTCTATACTCTATGACAGAAACATTTTACTATGTATAATATGCAGCTGATAGTGTTGTGAAGTGATAGTGAGCATGGCTGAAAATTATTGTCAAAATTTTTAAAATCGAGAAATAATTTGAGCCTTAGCATAAGTGAAAATAGTTTAGTACCTAAGTAAAAACCATATTTTTTTTAATTTGCCTTTTCAAAACTATTTTAAATCAGTATTTTTGTCGTAAAAGATTATTTTTATATTTGTTTATTTGTCTATTTAATATTGGTGTATATAAACTTTTGCTAAGATTTATAATATTCAACCGACATAATAAAAAAAGAGGTTTTTGATGTGACTATATATTAATTCGTGTGATTATTTATGATTTATTTTTTCATCGGTATATTAGATATAGCAATTTAGACCGAATAAAGTCGGAAAAAGTTACTAACTCAAAAACAAAAACTATGTCCGTCACAAATAATTTAAATTAAACTTCAAAAACATAATTTAGGCAAAATTGGTAATGTGTATTTATAACATGAAATAGAGTAAACATCAATGCAGATATTGTATTAACAAACTTTTTGAAAATAATTACAATATTTCATATAGTTTTAAGGAAAATAATTATATTAACATGTTTCTACTAGATTTATACTTCACTGGGTACCTCATATCAAACGCTTTATAACTAAAATATAGTGTTGTTGTATTCACTTGTGCTATATATGTAACCTCCCTGTGCCCATCCCGGATGGTCTAATGCCCACCTAGGATGGTCTATTGCCCACCCAGGATGGTCTAGTGCCCACCCCAGGATGGTTTAATGCCCACCCCAGAATGGTCTAGTGCCTACCCTGGAAAAAAACCATAGGTACGTCCATGGTTACCTACTTAATAAGGTAAAGGTCGCAAGTTCGGATTAAATGTGTATCAAAAATTTTAATAAATATGAAAATCATCTCCATCAAGTGACTAAATATCTTATTAAACAAATCCATGATTGACCACATAAAAAAAATTATTGAGAAGTCCGAAAGCTTCAGATATACATAATTTCTACGGAATTATTTTGCTCAAATATAAGACAATTGTAATTGTATAAATTCTTATAATATAATGTAGGTTGTACAACAAATGTTCCAGTATAAGGAATAAAAACAATTTCCAAGATAAAGTTTCGTTGTAACGCCTTACGTATTATTAATCCGCTCAAGTTTGGAATGTATATGTATCTGTAATCTCATATATTTTAAGTATTTTAAGCACATTAAGAGAAATTATTAGTTAACAAGGGTGTTGGCCTGACTACTTTATTTAAACCTATTTATTGTGATAAAATTTTGGCGCTAGTGTCGTGTGCCTAAAATAGAATTTGATAAAATTTTAAAAATTCTTTTTACAAACAAATTTTGAGTTTTAAGTTTAAGTAATAATTCTGGTATTGTGAATGCATTACAATGTTACCAAAATAAAATAAAATATTTAATGAATTGGATTTGTTTCATTAGCCTTTTTACTATATTTGTATGCTTTTTACCATACACTAATATAATGAATTTGAGAATGAGGTGGTAGAGCATAACACCTTTTCACACCTTTAGCTGCACTTCTACGGCCGCGTTCGCTAATAGTACCATCGCCCTTTACAAAGTCGGTATAAAATAAATGTATGTCTTTGGGAGATACTTGATAGCCATGTCTACCTTCTTCTTTTCCTATTCCTCTCCTTTACGAATTCAAACTCCTGACCCATCCTATCCAATAAACCTATTTTAATATTATTTCTAAGACTTACGCGAATATTTGACATTTTAAATTAAACAACTTTACGGATTTTATCGCGG
>JAOCPS010220577.1:0-13823 GCA_025505425.1 Graphium colonna
TCGTGGTACTTACCCGGTTCGAACCGTGCCCTCGGCAGCAGCAAAAGCTACTGCTGGTTCTACCACCGAAATAAAAAAAAAAATCCGTATTAATTTTTCCATCATCACATTGAAATTATTAAAAGGGAAAATCGTCTGAAATTTACATTTTGATAAACGTTTCAATTTTCCGTGGCCGTCAGTCGTTAAATTGCCTCTGGGGCTTGCTTCCGGCGCTTTGTTGGGTACTTTGTTGGGCGTGTACTTTGTTGGGTGAATTTGCGAGGGATGGTGGTTCGTAATTAACGGACATTTCCCCGTTCAAACAGAATGAAATAATTAGATGGATTATACGCGGTAGGATAAAAAGATTTGCGTGTGACTGTTGAAGTTAAATGAAAGTAGAAATAATCTTTTGCCGTTTATTTTAGCGTGACTATTATATTTATCCGTGATCGTATGGAATTACAATATAATAAATATTAAATTAACAATCATTTTCGGCAACCAATTAGAGTATAAATAGTTGTGGACCACTAGTGCCAGCAATAGGTATTTATAAACCCGTAAAATACATAAACATATTTACAAAGCGAGATGATAAGATTATCTTGTGTTATACATACCTTTTTATGGAAGAAAGTCGAAAACATTTTTACAGTTTTTGATAATTATTTACAGCATTGTTGCTGTTATGTCGACCTTTATAGAAATATCAATTTTGTAATACGTATAAAATGCGAAGGCCAGATAAATACCATGTTTGTGGCCAGATAAATGTCATGTTTCATTCACATTTGAAATGAGAATTTTAATCAATTACAACATAACTCGAATTCACTAAATAGTAGACGGCATGAACATAAGGAAATATGAAATACAGCAGTCTTCGATAGCTTATTAGAAGATTCTACGGTATTCAACCAATGAATGTGACAGATGCTGTCCTGTCCGTCTGTAATATAATAGATAGATTGCCTATCAAAAAATCTGTTGTTCGGATCGGTGTCAAACTTTATCCGCTAGGACAATCTGATGATGCCTGAAAATTTTATTTAAATTCGTCCAACCGTTCTGAAGTCCCTAAAGAACAAAGATACACACTTAACACATTCACTCTTTTACATATAGACGCGTTCAGCAAATACTTGCTTTGCTATGTAAAATAAATAATCATTTGCAGTTTAATATTATATAGTGACTTTTACTATTCCTCTCTTATCTTAAAATTTAAATTAGATATATCTATGAAACTTTGAGTTTAAATTTACAAAAATGTTAACTCAACTTTTCAACAAGTGTTTCGATGTTCAATGTTCAATATGATAAGCTTGGAGGTGAGGTCAGTAGAATAAGTAATACAATAATAATTTTGTCCACATCTTCATTTTGGAATAAATGCATCTAATATAAATGCAGTAGCGTTGGAGTAACACGAATGTCAGTGGCGTGTATGCCCAAATCTGATTCAGGCCGCTTTTATCAAATCGGCTGGATCATTGATTTTTGTCGTGAGTTATAATATATTATCCCTTAATAAGTAACCTTGTATGATCTGTCAATGGTGGTTGTTATTTCATTGTGATAGAAAAGTATTCAAAAATAAAATGCTATTTATTCATATAACAATTTTACTTTTACAGAAAATTACAAAAACCGACTTCAAACGCCTAAAAGTGTATATTAGAAACATTTTTTCTCCGTTATTTTGATTTTAAAAACAAACTACTGATCCCAGTCTTATAGAAAAAAATGAATGACTATTGTGGAAGTGTACCCTATTAGATAAAAAAAATGTTTTTTAAGTTCACAAGTTGCTGAGATATCTGCGCGAATTCATTATTTAAAAAAAAACAAACTAATGAACCGATTTTTTTTTGAAAATTTTATGAGACTATACACGAAAAATGCTGTCGTATAAAAAAAATGATTTTTGAAATCGGTCGGGTAAACGTATAAAATACAAAAAATCAATTTTGTTATTTTGATTTACAAGAAAAACTATTGATCTGATTTTTCCGAAAATTTTTCGAAAATAAGATAAAAAATGAATTTTCAAAATCGGTTCCTAAACTATGGATATATGCGCGAACAAGCATAAAAAGAAATCAACATTCGAATTGAGAACCTTCCTCTTTTTTTGAAGCTGGTTAAAAATAGATTAAAAGTAGTGAGAATGTTAATCAAAGACTTATATTTTTAACACCATTATTTTAAAGGGTATAGAGTCTATCTTATATACGAACCATTTGAAATTTGTGAACCTCGGTTGCTGCAAGATAACGTAGTTAAAAGGGCAAAAAATAACACCGATTATTTTAACATTTAACAGAATATTTCGAAACCGACTTCAAACGCCTTAGATGAGTCGTTCATAATACACTTTTAAAATTATTTGAAAAAAGAAACTATTGGCCTGATTTAATTGAAAATTATAAAGGACCACCTCGTGATTGTATACTATAAAATAAACAAAGAATTTTGAAAATCCGTTTGTAACTCACGGAGAAGTCGAGGCACAAAAATTAAAAAAAGATATATATATATATACAGTCGAAGACATAACCTCCTTTTTTGAGGTCGGTTAAAATAATTTAGGGCATTGAAACCCTCCTTACATTTCCTAAAGTAGTCGTCGATTATCAATGCATATCACGCTGACAACGTCGTTAGTGTTACCAATGTGTGTTTCCAGTATTTGTTTTGTAACTCGAGGAGAGTGTAATGTGTCGGTTCGAATGGTTCAAGGCCGGCTAGATTTTGCGGTCCCGCGTCTAGACGTCAGATACGTAACTAATGATTCATGACGCGGTAAGATAGTTGCATGGCTTATTTTGCAAGCGACTGTAAAAAAAATGGATTTTGACTGAAGAAGCTCTTGCATTTTTAGTAGCATATAGATTATATGCACATTTGATATCAGTGATATTATTATTATTATTAGTTTTTTTAATAAACGCTGCACTTATCATAAGACCAGAATCTTGTGTTACAAGGGCGTTTTACAAACATAAATCGCACACAGATCCGAAACAACTATTTGTAGGTTGTACAAACATTTCTGGGAATCAAACCCTCGTCCTGCGACGTCGCAGCCAACGCCTTAGCAACTGCGCCAAACGGTCATCACTATATATTCATTCATGAATGAGCATAACTTTAAGTTGTATTTGTTTATTATAATAATCATAATTTTATAGATTTACTTATAATCTTTTCTGCAGCCTGTTGGCAGTATGGAGTATTTACACACTCACAAGGTGATTTTTTTTTCATGGAAAAAAGACAAACGGGCAGACCGTTCTCCTGATGGTAAGCGATCCCGTCGTTCATAGACATGCAACATCCGGAGAGTCGCAAGTGCGTAACCTGGCAATTGGATAGTTTATAATTTATTTTAACTTAGTAATGAGTAAGAGCAGGCACGATGGGTTTTAGATACCATCCGAGAAATTTAGAGTTCTGCCTTCGTTTTATTTAATTTTGTTCTCAATGACATTTAAGCTCAGGCATCGATTGTCATTGAACTTCCTCTGGGGCAGTATTTGAGTGCTTCGCATAATTGCGCCGTTGACCAAGTTAAGACCCGCCTTCATTAAGGAGACCCGCTTTTAAACTTGAAACAGTTATATTACCACGTTTCGAACGGTCATCTTTACGTAATATCAAAATGCCTTAGTTGAAAATTTGTCACATTTAAATTCACCACCGAATGATGTTAGTGTGGAAGAGCATAACATCTTTTCACAACTTTTGCTGCAGTTCTGCAGTCGTGCTCGCCCGGGGAAGTAATACTGACCTTCTCAATGTTGGCATAAAAATGATTCATGTATGCATGATTTGTGGGGATGCCGGATGGCCATGTTTATCCTTTTTTTTTCCCCACTCCTTTCAAATCGTTAATGCTGACCCCATCCTATCCAATAAACCTATTCTATCCAAATTTCCAGGTTGATTACGCAACATTATACAGATGTCATTGGATGTAGGTAAAGCAAAATTCATACTTTTATCAAAGAGTAAATAATAGGTACAGAGGGACAACTCTGCAACAACGTGCAAAATTGATACGTATTCTGCTAGGGTTGTCACAAAATGTTTTGACAAACTAATCAGAACAAAATAAAATGACGATGCAAACCGAACATGTTCATAACAAAAGACGTTATTATATTTTAAAGATGATATACCATACCAAGTCTAAAAACCGTATTTTTAAATAAATTAAATATTGTGTGAGCAATAAGGTCTATCTAGGTATTAATTTTTATTAAAAAGTTTTATCATAATTTTAATGATTTTCACAATGAATTAGTTTTTATAAACCGACTTCAAAAAAGGAGAAAGGTTCTCAATTCGAATGTTTATGTTTTTTTTTATTTACGTTCTGAGTGAAGTTTAATAATATTTATGTCATTTATGAACCGATTTTAATTTTTTTTTATCTTATAGGGTATTCTTTCGGAATAGTCCCATTAAATTTTCAGAAAAATCGGTTAAGTAGATTTTATTTACAGCAGAGGATCTTTGTCATGTAATTACAAGGTTACACTAATTCGATAAATAATTATTAAAATAGTTTCAGAATACCAAATGCACAAAAAATAGAAAAACAAGCAATTTCGAAGTTCTTTCTTCAGTGCAATGACTTTTAACATTGAATTAGATAAGCCATCCTCAATGCTATCTACGACTTCCTTTGAGAAACAGGAAGTGAGATTTTGTTATCGAACATTTGCATGAAACGAAAGCTATATGTCTGTCGATATATATATAGTCTAAATTTATGCCAGTTTTATCTCTCTTAAATCGTTTTTATTTCCTTATTTTATTTGTTTCATTGACATGATTAGCCTCGTATGTGGGTACGTTGCGTTTACGAGGTTAAATCAAGCTCCCATAATAACAGATTCAACGTTTTATTTTTGTATTTTAAAATTCACTATCTCAAATCTGTTGTGTATATGTTGTAACAAAATCTGTGATTTATTACATATTGAAAGAATGATATATGAAGATCATAACGCGCTCAATGGAAACATCTGTTGGATTTGAAATTTTTTTTTGATAGGTTAATTAAATCAAATCTTCAAGCTTTAAGTTAAATGACGTGTGAAACTGAGGAAGTTTAACATTGTTGCCAATTTTAATAAGGTTAAAACGGTTCTAAATTTGACAGCATTCTATATACCTATTCTGGTTTGTCACGGAATCAATAGAACCCGTTCAGAATTGCAAAGCTCATCGCGACATAGAATGCTGTCGAATTTAGAACCTTTTTAACCTTAATAAAATTGGCAACAATGTTAAACTACGAACTATTTGAACTACATTTGTATATGATTTCTCCTTTATATTATGCCAAGTCTTGTGTGCTGGCACTACACAACAACACACACAGAGAATGTCATTGGGAAAACACTGAAGAAGCTTTTCACAAATTTTTATCAATATCTAAACAACATCGAAAATAGCAGCGATATAATTCTTTGCAAATATTTTATATTGTATCCCTTTGGGTTTAGCTTTTAGGTGTTCCTCTTTCCCTTAACTGTAATGAAATTAAATCATAAATTTAATAGCACGGAATCTTAGCTTTTAATAAAATTCACGATAGTTTTGAAATTGAAAGCGGGGCTTTTAGCCACCTGTGAAGAGGAGTGAACTATGACCGTAACCTTTTCCAACGTTAGAAATTTAAAAATAGATAAAACTCGATAGGCGAACGGTGGGATGTTTACATGTGCGAAACGCTGGCTGGCGGCCGCGCCAGCAAGCACCATGCAAGTCGGTTAGTTTGGCTTTTTTTCGTTCCATTTTTGAAATGATTCTAGTTTTTTTTAATATCGCAGAAGAATGTTTCTTTTCGGTCTGTTATCATGTTATTTGGCTTTTGATAGTGTTTCTGTGTTTACTAACAATCGATAAGAATGCTGATGAATACATGTGTAACATTTAAATCCATCTTGCAGAGATATTAGCGCTCTGCTTGTTTTTGAATGTTATCAATATATCTGTGAGTATAATGCATGTATTCTTATAACGTATCGCTTTTGTTTGATATCATTAACCGAATTTAAAAAAGGACTAATGTTCTCAATCGATGTTTCTATTTTTTGTGTTTAAAATAAAATATTAAATCAAAATAACGCAATTGATTTAATGTATGTTTACACGCATATCTCCGCCATTTTAAACCAATTTTAATAATTACTTTTTTGTATAGAGCATTCTTCGCAGATAGTCCTATAAAATTTTGTTTTTTTTTTAAAAATAAAAATAACAAAATTTAGGAATATTCGCAAATATCTCTGCAAGTTATGAACTGATTTTTTTTGTCTAATATATATATATTTTATAAAAATCGGGTTAGTAAGTTGTTTGTTTTTAAAATAAAAATAACGGGGAACATATGTTTCGAAGTTACATTTTTAAGGCGTTTTAAGTCGGTTTTTGTAATTTTCTGTAATAATAAACTTGTGAATAGATTCATGAGCAATGTTCTACAATATATATTTTTAATTTTATCAATACACTTGAACCGGTCCATCACGAGCCGCATTGCTAATTTACTAATAGCGTGTATCGATCGCATAAGCTAAAAACAGTACAATCGCGTCAGATATAAAACAATTCGAGCTCGATTTTCAATTGTTTAACGCTGAAAGGACTCGTATGTAGGTCTGTGGCTTTATCGTGGCGCGGGAATTGCAATTCTCATTATGCACAATAGTTTAACAGAAAATTATTTTAAAGTAGTCTTTCGGTGTTTAAAATGAAAAGTTTCCCGATTTCCAATTGGTAATCTATAAATGGTGTTCTATAGTAAAAAATAATATGCGGTCCAATAACGAATCTAAAATAAGATCTTTCTTGCTAATATTATAAATGAAAAACTGGTTTTGTTCCTTGGTTAGATATTTTTTCTATGTACTAATTTTCACGTACTAACTGTTCACGCAAAAACAAATTTTTTATCCAAGGGATTAAAAAACGATTTTCTGATGGTTTTCCATCCGATAAAAAAAAACATTAATTCTACCATTTACTTATTTAACCTAGCAGAACATAGATCCTGATACTTCTGTTACTATGATTGTTTTTTAGTTGTGGTAATTATCCAAATGAAATTAAAAACCACAAGTTTTAATCTATCTTTCGTGGTTTAGCTGATTACGATAATTGGATATGTGGTCTAATTTACGGAGTCCAAATACTAATATATTCTTAAGGAGACCGTCAAGTTTATTAAAAAGGTCTTAATTAAGGTTGGAGTAACAAAAATCTGCATAATCAATTATAGGTAGCACTGTACCAACAGCAATTTCGTACAGGACCATCAATATATTGCAACATGATAGCTGTAATACAGAAAACGAAAAGATGATGGATGCAATGCAAAGAAAAAATTAGGTTAAGAAAGAGGGGAAGATTTCTTTATAGAAAAAGGGTAGGACGATGGTAAAGATAGGAGTTAAATAAGGTTTTTGCACATAGATATTCCCAACTTCTGAAGAATTGGCATATAATTAGTAATTTCGGATTAGGAACATAATTAAGGAGGATGGATGAGAGAACCATACTTCATTCTAGGCTACCATAATGTGTCAGTCTTATTTGCATTTAAAAAAAAATGGCAAAATATACATAAATGAGAGAGAAATTGAATTAAAAATATCACATTTGAAATCGATTACAAATGAAAGTGTAAACAATATTATTTTTAAGACTTATGCGAATATTTGACATTTTAAATTGAACAATTTTACGGATTTTATCGCAGTTTATTTTTAAATTTTATCACCCGACGTTTCGAACCCTATACAGCGTTAGGCTGAAGGACCTACCCGTGACCATGACGTGTTTAATTTAAAACGAAAAATTTTAATTGTATATTGTTTTGCAGGCATCCAGCACGCGATAGGTGGCCTCGCGTCGAAGCCGGAGCGCGATCTTTTAATGCAGGATTTCATGACAGTGGAGACGACCAACTTCCCCCACGAAGGCTCGAACCACACACCAGCACATCACTATTCGGAGTTCAAGTTCAAGACCTACGCGCCTATCGCCTTCCGCTACTTCAGGGACCTGTTCGGGATACAGCCCGACGACTTTTTGGTAAGTGACGTTAGATACTACAAGTCAAGTTTCAGAGGGAAAAAGCCACGTTATAGAAGAAAGTGTGGTAATAAGGAATTGCTGAAAGAAGTTATTAGTCGATTTAAGTGCATTGACAGCCGTCTGGCTAAAGTTCGTTTTAAAGTTAAAAAGAGTGTGTAAGATATACATGAAGCTATGAGTTGTTTTGTGGGAGGTATACTTTGAATACGCAGGTTTTTATGTGGAAAGAAAGACAAACGAGCAGACGTTTCCCCTAATGGTAAGCGATCCCGTCGTCCATAGACATACGCAACAACCGGAGAGTCGTGAGTACGTTGTGAACCTGGGAAATTGGATAGAATAGGTTTATTGGATAGGATGGGGTCGGGAGTTTGGAGGGGAAAGGAGTGGGAAAAGAAAAGCGTAGACATGGCCATCCGGCATCCGCAACAGTCTGACAATAAATACTTGTCGGCATATAATAAAATACTTTATTTTATGTCGACTTAATAAAGCGCTAAATAATGTTATGCTCTGTCACCTCCAAATGAAATAGTATGAAATTATGGTGATAATTTCTATTTCGCCTAAAAAATGTATTTATAATGTTCCTAAAAAGTAAGCTCTCAGCACTGCGAAGGTGTGGTAGTTTATGAGTTTCACCCATAAAGGGACTAACATGCACACGTTTTTAATGCATAAGGGATATTATAGCGAAACTATAATGTTCAGTTTTGGCTTCAAGCTTTTCTGATTTAGCTGTAAGCTTTGTTTGAGGACGTACTTAGATCATTAATATTAACATTTTTAATTTTATCCCGCTCATATAGAATTAGTGTCTTATTGTCAATAACTATTCTGTAATACCGTTGTAGAAGCAGTGCGAACTAATTTGAACCCAGTCAGTACGTGCGTTATTTCAAGCGCAGCATTTAGCAATACTAACCTAGGCATCGACTTACTTTCATGGTCAGTCCTCGACCGCACCGTGTCGTCCGAAGAAGGAAGGTAGAGCCAAGCTGCAGCCACGACCAGCGGTAATGGTAGTTCTTATAATTGTAGTTTACGCCTAAAAAGTGAGGAATTCGGTGTTTAATGATGTATCCATGGATTATAGCAAGCACCAAGTTTATATGCGTTAAAATACTAAATTCTGTCTGTGGCTTCGTTTGCGTTAATGGACATTTTTGGATGTGACGTTATCTCTTGCGACCCTATATGCTTTCTACTAGCCCTTTTTTATCTTTTTGCATACCAGGCATCTTGATATACAGGACGACTGGTGATTCACTTTCAATACTTTAAGACGTTATATGCGGGGATCATACATGAAGAATAAAAATATTATTAAAAATAAATATTGATTTACTACTAAGGAAACATAACCTAAATAAAAAAAAATATTACGAAATTTATGCACTACCAAACGGACACGTCATGGGTGGAGGTCGACGTCGTCGCGCGTACCAGTTGATTACAGCCGCCACTCTTCATTCACATATTGGAAAAATTTTGGCTAAAACTGCCCCGAATTTTGTTAGATAAATATGATGACAATCGAGTACCAAGTGCATATCTTTAATATCGTAGGTGACGCGCCAATCATCCTATATAGTATAAACATGTCTGTACCCTAATTTGCAATACTTTGCTACTGTGTACATTTTTTTTGTCAGTATAGTACAGTAGTCTTCTCTGTATAGAGGCACAGCAAAGGCTGTATTATTGGACAACGTATATGCGAAATTTCATTTTGATTGGTTATAAATATAATGTTTGGTCAGCCTTAAAATATTATCAATAGAAGGGCCGTGGTAGCTCAGTGTCCGGGCGCTCGCCTTCAGTTCTGTTTACTCGAGTCGAATCTGAGTTCGATCCACGGTGCCGGCACCAATGAAGTTGTTAATTTTCTAATTGCAATTTTAAGTGCTGATTTATCACGTGCTCTGCGATGATGAGAAAAATCGTGAGAAAACCTGCATATCTAAGAAATAATATTTCTAAGATATGTGAAGTCTGTCAATCCGCACTTGGGTCGCGTGGTGGACTATGGCCAATATCCTCTGTCTAAAAGAGGTCTTTGCCCAGCGGTGGGACAATATAAAAATAGCCTTACTTTACATAATATTATCAAAACACGTGGAAGGGTGCATCATATTTTCGATGCTCGTATTAATGTTAAAAATGAAGCACTTACTCGTACCGATTTACACTGTTTTGATTACGGAAAAGGACTGAGCTAATGATTCATGGTTATCGCCTAATGGAGTGGTATTGGATTGACGCAAAACATGCTCGCTTATATGTTACTATATTTTGCTCGCGGCTTCTCTGGTATTACTATAGATTGAAATATTTTTATAGGTGTATACGAAAATTCGAAAACATTTTTTTTCGGGATCATCCAATCGGGAAAATTCAATATTTTCTCCTGGAATGGCACTGGAACATATTTCAGGATATTCTTGTCAGTAGGCTCTCAATCTTCAATATATTATGCTGGTTTGTCTTAAAACTATATGTCTTCTATTTGGGAACACCTTTTCCTTTTAATACAGCCTGTAGCCCGCGGTATCAACCGCGTCGAATTTACCTCCAAGTCGTTAAAGTAAAATGGTAGTACGTATAAAATACGAAAGGACAATGCTCATTTTCATATGGCATACCATACCAAGTTGCATAAAGTTGATTTTTTTTAGAGACTAGACTTATATTATATTAACTGCCATAGAAGTTCTTTTCGTAATTACTTTACGAAAAGAAGTCCGGGTTTCGGAGATATTTGATAAAATTGAAAAATCGTTTCATAGAAAATAGCTTCTATTGCATTATAAATCTCTATGACTGATCGTGTAAACGACACGTATGTAAAACTTTTTTTTCTTTAAATCAAAAATCAAGTCCTTGGAGCGAAAAGTCGTAAAAAATATGGAAATAATTACTATATAATTTTGATCTTGATGCATGAGACTTATTGGTACACGCTTTTGGGCATTGCTCTTTGTTATTGAATTGTTAAACCGTACGTTACAGATGTTGAGACTTTCATTCAATCGTAATTAAAAATGCGGGTCGTCACCTATTTTTATGCCTATAAAATATACGAAAAAACATGTTTAATAAAATCGTTTCGGAGGATTAGGAATTTAGGATATGACCACTAACACCGTGACACAAGATTCTTATAAATATGTATTTGATAATCCATTAAGGAAATGAGTATAATCTATGCCAATAAAAAATATCAAGACTTCATAAATAAAAAAAACACCTCTGGTGACTTACCTTCTCATATTTGATTAAAATACATTATAGGTATGGGATGAGCATAACACGGGCGAATGTATGGTCGTATACTTATAAAAGCTATATGCGAGCCGAGATTCAAATCTAGCCTTTGTTTGTCGTAAGAAACGGCCCGAAGGAATAAATTAGCGATGCAGCATCTGTATCTTTTATCAATAAAAACACTGTTTGTGTGCGCGCAACGGAAGTCGGCGTTTTAACCACTATTATTATCAGCAGTAGCAGTGTTTCGCAGATTTTATTTTAATAATATGATGTAATTTATTGTAAATCTATATTAATTATTAATATACAGGATGATTCGTGAGGCACCAATGTCATTAAAGGAGAGCACTCGGTACTCGATTGTCATCATATTTATGCAATAAAATTAAGAGGTTTCGACAAAATAAATAAATGAAGCGTGGATACGATGCGAACAGTGAATCCGGAATGGCCGGATGGCGCAGTTCATTGACCCGAAAATACGGACGCGCGCGCCGCGTCCGCTATAATGCCCATGGCTTTCGTAAATAAATACTCAACTTTCTATTAAGTTTACTCATTGATCAATTTATATTTGCTTTTAATATTACATTTATCCTGTATATATCATTCTTACATTGTCAAACATTGAAGGTGACACCAATCAGCCTGAATAACATACATACTAGCACTTTTGTTCACGCGTTGTCGCACAGTTGTAGGACGTTTTCTTGATATTATGTTAAACTAATAAATAATACAGTCAAATAAAGGATTGAACATGGAGATGGGTGATATTGAGTTTATTACTAGAGATAAAAAGGTATTTCTTTTTCCTTTAATTATATTACTTAGAGCCTAAAGTCCCAAGTAATTGTCAATGGCCATTATAAAGGTGACAAGTATTTTTTGGGCGGATGATAGGGATTTTTATTTAATACTGGGTTCATCTCTTCATTTTAGTTGGGTATTCCTTGGCTTTTAACGGACTGAAGCATGAGCGTGATGAATTCAAACCTACCAGAATCGAGTTAAAAAAATAAGTAAACAATAACATGCAAATCTAAACAAAAATGGCAGGTCTAAGTGCGACCAAAAAATTAACGATCAAAGATTTCTTTTTATTATACATAAGCGAAAATAAAGTTTTAATCAAGTATAAGTTAAAAAAATGGGCTATCGCCAAAAAAGTTTATCAGAACTGATAATACTGCAAAAGAGGTAAGGATTGCTATGAACACATTGACGAATCGATATCTTGTATGTAGTTTCCAATCTTGACAGCACAAATGTTTGTTGAATGGACATTAAACGTAAACATTTCTCGCTCACGTGTTTAACTTCAGCTTTTGTGAATATGACAAAGAATGTATATGTTCGAAAAGACAATATAGAAAAGAAACAGTGATAAAGGTAATAATTTCTTTATCTTTGACTTCTTTATTATATTAAGAAAAATTATAAAACAAATTCTGTACTATGACTTCGCTGCTTTAGGCGCCTCAGGCCCTATATTCAATCCCGTAATTTATAATAATATAATGTATGCAGGAACGTCTAATCCAAAAGTATTATGTCATCATGACTTGAGAGTAAGTAACCCTGAGATTAGTCTCAAATTTAATATTAATATTAAGGTATTTACTAATTAAAGGCACCGAGGTGGTAGAGCATAACATCTTACAGCTTTTGCTGCACTTCTATGGCTACGCTCGAACGGGGAAGTACCATCACCCTTAATTAAGTCAGCATAAAATAAAGTATGCATGACTTTTGGGGTTGCCAGAATGTCAATCCTACCATTTTCTTTTCCCCACTCCTTTCCTCGCCAAATCCTTAATCCTGACCTAAACCCATTCAATAAACGCTTACTATCCAATTTCACAGGTTAACAACGCACTCACAACTCTTCCGATGTTGTGTGTGTCTATGGGCGATGGGATCGCTTATCATCAGGTGAACCGTCCGCTCGTTTGTCTTCCTTTCCATAAAAACCCTCCCTGACCTATTCATAGACAAACCAACAAGCACATATGGGAAGGAATTTACTTTGCATCTATTAAAAATTATACAATAAAATGGTAAAGATGCATAGGATGACAATTGAATTATATTTACATTATTGGTCTGTTGAATTCGTCTGTGTTCTATAAATAACTATGCTGCGGTTAGTCATTTATCGGAATGTTTGTATACCGTTAGTAATAACATTACTAGTTCTGTAACATAATTGCGATATTTGTCTAGTTATTTTTTTATTATGGAAAGGATGCAAACGAGCCCATTAATATTCTAAGGTTGGTAGAGCATAACATTTTTGATATAGCTCTTGCTGTCTCTCTGTGGCCAAGATGGCTTTTTGGTTGCCGGATGGTCACTCCTACCCTCTTCTTTTCTCTCTCCTTTCCTAGAAGGGATCAGGAATATATTAAGGATTCGGAGAGGACAGGACTCTCCGAATCCTTAATATATTC
>JAOCPS010220797.1:0-13821 GCA_025505425.1 Graphium colonna
AATGAGCGAGACGTACGCATAGGCGAAAGCGAGAGCAACGACTAGACTCGCCGCGGTCGCGTCCAGCCGGCTCCCGCTCGCGCCCCTGCGCCCTTTGTACCTTTTTTGGTTCATTGCGCAACCATTTGTTGCTAACTTCACAAACATAAAGATCCGTGACGAGCACTGTAATATGTTTTGCTCCACTTATAAACTTTTATATGCGGTTTATAAAATATAATTAAATATTCATAATCATTGTATTCATTGTCACTGAATGTCATTTTATTACTGCCTACACAAGGAACTTCATTGTGGTAAATTATGACGTATTATCCCCGGTTTTGCCCCGGATGATGTAGCTCAACCGGGGAAATATCGCCATACATTTTAGTATCACCCTTTACAGTGAAAATTAGTTAACTTGCTTTAATACAAATAACCACAAATCAATATATTTCAAATTCAATAACTCAACGTATTTTATCGTGGTTTATCTTTTTTATTTGTTTTATATTCCTCTTTTGTTTGGCCGCTTAATTTTTCGAACGAATAAACACCAAATGGTAAAATTTTAAAATAAACAACTTCACAGATTTTATTACGGTTTGTTTTTATGAACCTAACGTTATGAATAACTGGCAATATTCATGATCACGTTGGACTGAGGTGTTCGACGTATCGATGTGACTTGCTTATCCGGTTTACCTTCAGCTATAAAATCGATTTTGATCATAACAGAGCATAAGATCCTCCAAAAAACTCGTTATAGCTGGCTGGAACGTTATCGACGCCTTCCACAAGGTCAATCTGAATCCTTACTATCCTGACCTTATCTAATAACTTATTTAGCTATTCTATCTAATAACCTGTTGTATACAAATTTTAAATTGGAAAATTTATTCACAACTCTTTGATGTTGTGAGTGTTCATGGGCAATGGGATCGTATAACATCAAACAAACCGTTTGCTAGCTTGTCAGCCTTTCTTTATAAAAAAAAGAAAATTACTTATTGTATGTGATGTAACGGTTGGGGATTTTTAGCGGATATTCACTACAAATCATTAAATGATTATGGGAGGATGACAAGATATTTTCCGGTCTGGCTGGGACGTCTGAACATATATAATAAACTATTACTATTATGTAATAATATATTGTATACATAATAAAATATATTATTATATAATAGACATGTGTCCGAAATATCAAAACGTAACTGAAAACCGTTACGAATATATATCGTTAGTTATCGATATACAAAACTTTGATATCCGTTTTTACAATAAACTATGATAATTTAGTTAGTAACCTAAACTAAACGGAACAATGCCGGTACAGATATATCGTTATTAGTACCTATTCCTATCCCTTTCTAACGCATGGTTGCTTATATATGACGGAAAGAGATGGGGCGGTTACGATATTGGTTGGTTCGTTTTCGTTATCATAACTTTAAACTAATTACGATCTTATAAATTACAACATAAAACTTTTTTTAAATGTTTTATATTGAATATCGTAGCTTTGAACTAAGATGACGATAACTCAAGTAAACAATACGTGAGCGAAACGATAAATTAATTATACCTATATTATACTGAAAACATATATTATAGTGATTATTTGCGACTTAATTAGTGTTGTTCTTTTATATTTAACAAAACTTTTGAAATTTTGAATACTAATATTTGGTAAGCAAGCAATAAGCACCATTAGTTCCATGGCCCACGAGGTGCCAATGCATGTATGCTAATTACGAAAGAGAATAACACTTTGCCACCTGTGGTACCTAACAAGTATAACGTTATATTTGATATCGATTTTTGAAAACGGTTATTGATATCGATATCAAAAGTAAATATCCGTTATTTTATCGATATTGAAAAGAACGATAACGCCCATGTCTATTATGTAATGCATACACACGGAACAAATAATTTAATATATGTAATTGAAATAAACTT
Organism: Graphium colonna; assembly: GCA_025505425.1. Classification (NCBI taxonomy): domain Eukaryota; kingdom Metazoa; phylum Arthropoda; class Insecta; order Lepidoptera; family Papilionidae; genus Graphium; species Graphium colonna. The sequence goes on from JAOCPS010220797.1 coordinate 1,948, forward strand.
TACATAAATAGCTATAGCCAAGCCTGACGGTATCCCTCGGCACGGGAGACCAAACGGTCGAGGGTTGGGGCGAAAGTGAGAGAAACCGATGGACGATGCGGGCGGTATCGAGGAGCACTGCATTCTGCATCTGAGCTAGAATCGGTATTATTATTATTATTATTATGTAGTTAGTAAATAAATAATTTAGAGAAAAATTGGGCACAACTCATTTTAATCGCGTAATAATTAATTCCACAATCTTATGATTCTAATGAATTAATCGATTTACATAATTTTGTTGACTGAATGGCACAGTTGCCAATTTTGTCTCCGGTGTGTACAATTTTTGGTTCACCCGTAGATTATTATTTATATGACCTATGGGTAATTATATTAGATTTCGGTTTTTGTATGTACGTTACGTACGTTTGTAAAATGGCCTTAAAAGACAAGACATATACAATCTTACAACAAGGACAGCGCTTCTCATTGAAACAAAACAATAAAACCGAATACACATTGTAAAACATATCTCAAACATTTTATTTTATACAAAAAATCTTAAAGCATGCAAAAATAAAATAGGGAAATAAATTAATAATTATTATAGTAGAAGGTTAACGTTAAATATCTCACTTAAAGATATCGCAAAGGTTATTTTAAAATGATACCATATTATTTATTTAGGAACGAAAAATAAAAAGAGTGGATAAAGAAGAAAATTTTAAACTTAACAATAAATAATTTAAATTAAAAATATGTTTATTCATAAAGACGCTTGCACGTTATGTAAGGTCAAAGTTCATATAAAATTGATTCAAGTTCATAAGTAAGCTACGGAACTATATAAAATTTTTTGACAACTTTGCTGCAATTCTATGGCCGTTGTCGAACGGGTATAAAATAAAGTATGTATGACTTTTGAGGCTGTCGCATGGCCATGTCTACCCTTTTCTTTTCCCGTTCCTTTCCCCTCCATATCTTTAATCCCGAACCATCCTATTCAATAAACCTATTCTATACATTTTCCCAGATTGACAACGCACTCACGACTCTTTTGATGTTGCAGTGAGTATATGGGCGACGGGATAGCTTACCATCAGGTGAACCGTCTGTTTGTTTGTCTTCATATCCGTAAAAAATAGCTTTTTAAGTCACTTTGAAGCGGCTTTTTAATTAATAAGCTTAAAAACTTTCAATTTATCCACCTTGTTAATTGTAAATTACTGATACAATATAATTTAAAGTTACTCAATACGACTATTTTGTTTAGTCTTAAAAATGTTATCTTGCCTTTAAATCGATTACAAATATTTATGAATATCGTAACAAATATTTTATGTATGCGGTCACTAACGAGAGGAAACTTTCAAATCGAAAGTTGTTTTCGTTGCCGTCGCTTGTTGTTATTTTTCGCTTAACGGTTCTACAAGTAGCAAAAACTTTGTATGCTATAAAAATTGTTCAACTATTTTATACTCTCGAAAGAAAAATGTTATGTATTCCAAATATCTTCCTCCAATCGATTTGGTTTATTTTTAATAAAAGATATCGATACCTTAATTCGCAAACCTGCTAACTATATTTGAGTAATTTTGTCGTATAGTTCTCCACTATAAAAAATTGTTATATTTTTCAAACTAAATACAAAAAGGTTTTGTATTTGGTTTGAAAACTTGCGTCGACACATTGGCTGCCTCTCATCTAAGGATAACTTCAGTAAGAGCCGGGGCGGCATCAGAGGCAGCTGAAGTGAGCAAGTATCGTAAACACGAGTCTATCAGTGCGGACTACCTATTTGTGCCACTTGCTATGGAGACGTTAGGTCCTAGGACCAAAACATTCATGTTGTGACTGAATGGTTGAAATGATTAGATATTTCATAAAATTAATGTTGTGACTGGCGACAGGAGGGCTGGTTCTTATGATGATGATAAAATACCACAGATTTGTTATAAATCTTTAAATCTCCTAAATTTCTTACATTTAATAGTTTCTATCTCTGTATCTCCGAAGACAATATGGCTGTGTGGTTTGTTTTGTAGACTTAAGCAATGAGCTCTTTCCCATTGAAATTGGTTGAGTTGGAGAAAAGGTAGAAATGATAATGCGGAGGAAGGCACTGGGTTTGCAAGTTCTTGTGAATTAATTTAAAATAATACACATGCTTAATTGTCCTACTACTTTATTGTATAAAATCTATTCAAGTAAAAAAGTATTTTTTGAGTAATACTTAAACACATATGTCTACTACCAACGTTTCCATATAATAAACGGACTTTTTTCTATGAAGAAGGAGGCAAACGAGCTAGCAGCTCACCTGATGGTAATTGATCACTCCTCCCATGGACTTCTGCAACGCCAGAGGAGTCACATGAGCGTTGCCGGCCTTTGAGGTAGGAGTACACTCTTTTCTTGAAGGTGATAATTCATTCCACAAGAAGGTCGACTTGCTAACTAAATGTCCGTTATTTTTGAAAACGTCCATAGCATTCAGTTCAAAAGACATAAAATGCCCCAGGTTATATTTTATTGTTCTATTTTTTAAATGACTTGCCAGAGAATGAGAGCTTGGCCTTACCAATCCTTAACGTCATGGAAACAATTTAGGTCCAAACTCAACTCGAAGGATAACTTGTGGATGACACAAATATTTGTGCCGAGAGATTGATATGGCTCATCACGCATGAGCAATTGGCAAAATAGCCTCACTATGGTATCTTTGCAGTCAAATTTAATTCCTTGCTATGTCAAGTGGACCTACGATCATCACGCACTATAGAGAGAACAAGCTGTGCGTGATGCACATATAGTTTTAAAATAAATTAAATGTGTGGAAAACTACGGCTATTGCGCCAAGTTTACTTCCCGTACACCTCAGGAAGTCGGCAGGGATGTCGCGTCAGTAGCAACCAAAAAAGAACTTTATGTCCTGTACTTAAAATTTTAATTTACAATACAGGTTTTTTGTAACTTTAATTATAGATATTTGTAACTTTGGTTTTTGTACATGAATGGTACTTAAAAGAATCAGTTTTTGTTCTGGTTATGATAATGAGAAATTATATGGTAGAGGATGCGCCATTTTGCACAGATAACGGTGCAGACTTCGAATCTAAATATAGCCGTGTGGGGGCGGCATAGCGGTAAAACGGTAGTTTATTCTTCCGTAAAGAAGATGGAACAGCTGGGAAAATCCTTGACTGAAATAGCATCTAATTATAGTCCTAATGGCATAAAGCCTCTGTACAAACTTCCTTTAAATGTATCTTCTCCTATATAAGCTAAGTGATGTAATGTGATCATTTACAGATATTTTCTGTACTTAATAAACAAGTATGAATAATTAATAATAATAAAATCCATTATTTTAGATAAACAACAAATTTAATTAATTATATTTAAATATTTTTTAAATATAATTAATAACTGAATAAATGTATCTGTTTCCCAATGGCCTCCTCAAATTTCTTTCTAACTTATTCAACGCACTTTTCGTTCTTCCAAATTTATTATCCATTTTGCATTCGCAATCGCCTTTATCTTCTCATCTTTCGAAGTTTTCGCTTCTTTCTATTTCTTTCTTATCTCTAGTTGTTCGGTTAGTTTTGTCTAAGTATGATTTAGTAAGTTACAAAGACACTCGATATCAACTAAAAAAGAACTGATGAAGAGACCTTCAAATGGCTAAACAGTTTTTGTTAAATCCTAGCTAACTTAATTAATCTCTCAACAATATGATTTCGAACAACTAATAGGAACCTAATGATTGTTGATTGTAGGTGCACCTCGTTTTATTGCAAGAAAGTGATTCCGGAAATCAGACACGGCCTGATAAATATGACGTTTTATGACGAAAACAATGTTTTTTGTTCAGTGAATGCGGTCACGATCATTATTTAGTCACCACTTTTACTATCCTTTTTACCGACTATCTTTAGTGCCATAGACGATTCTAGGACATAGTTCTCGGTTTAGAATATTCATAGTATAGTACTTTCGTTAGGCCACGTTTTGAAATAAGTTGTTATGATTAGGCAGTTGAAATTTTCAAATTCTCAATTGCTAAGCCTACTAATAGCTATGTAGAGTTATATAGTTATGGTGAGTCACCTTCAGTAATTTAAGTCGTTATATGTGGGAATTATATATGAAGTATAAAAATATTATTAAAGATAAATATTGATTTATCACTGAGTAAACATAATCTTTAGTTTAAAAAAATATTACGCAATTCATGTTCACCCTAGCAGATATGGCGTGGCTGGAGTTGCGCCGTGGTCGACGACCTGTGATGTGCTCAGCTGTGTACACACGCTGTGCCGCCATTCTGCATACATTTATAGGAAAATTTAGGCTAAAACTATGTCCCTATTTTAATTATATAAATATGACGACAATCGAGTACCGATTGCTCTCCTTTAATATCGTGATTTACCAGCCATCTTGTATATTGTGAGATGGTATTGAACCTCTTGACTCACTTCGGCGGTTTTTATATTCCTCTTATAAAGAACGGTATGTCGATGACCTGGATTTGTCAGGCTACGTCATTTTACCAACAAATAAACATCGAAAATTAATACTTTAAACTTAACAACTTTACGAATGTTATTGCGTTGTGGCGCCCAACATTTCCAATATTTTCAGTATTCATGTTCTGGTGGTGTCTGACATCTTGACGTTACTAGTTACCAGCCGTTCCTCGATTATATTTTATTAAGATATATATAGATTATATTTTCCCGCTGAGTTTCTTACGCTGGTTCTTCTCAGGCCAGTGGCTTTCCTTCCGAACCGGTGAAAGTTTTTTATGACTTTTTAAAGTTGGCGTTAAATAAAATATGCATATATACTGTATACTTTTGGGGTTGCTGGAGCCATGTTTACCCTATTTCTTTCGTACTCCTTTCCCATATCTCGACCCTTTTCTTCTCCCACTCTTTTCCAAATCCTCGATCCCGACCCCATCCTGCCCAATAAACCTATTCTATCCAATTTCTCAGGTTAACACCGCACCCGCGACTCTGATGACTCCGGATGTTGCGTGTGTAATGAACCGTCTGCCCGTTTGTCTTCCTTTCCATAAAAGTAAAGAATCAATAAGCAGGTGATATCACTTCTATATTGAATAAAGATATTTTGATTTTTACGTCTAAATAGAATCTTCCAGTCCCCTTTAAGGGAACGAATGATTAAAGTTTTTTCATAATATGTGTATGCAAAGTTATAAACAAATTTACACGGACTAAATCTGCCTTAGTGTCGCTTTCCCCTTTACTCGCTTGCCAAGAACGATTTACAATAAGGAGCTTCGTTCTAAACATATTCAATGTTCGGATATATGCCACGGTGTGATCAATAGAAATAGGTCCCCTATTTCACGCGTCAATGGGGGACGTCCCGAAGACCTTGTCTCCCCCACTCACAGTTTCGGCTGCAGCTGATTAATGGCGAATTCATTTACACCTCGGGGCCGGTACATCATACATTGGATGGGAATAACCCAATGTCAGTCTATTTATATCTGTACTGATGTTATTATATAAAAATATGTATTTTATTCGTGTATGTGAAGAATGTTTCGTTTGTATGTATATGATAAATACCAAATGCACACAGTATTTGGTATTAATCATATGAGTATAAGGACCGATTCTGACATTTTTATGTAGTCACCAAGTCATTGGCTCTGTATTTATGGTTGACGGGTTTGATAACTGCACGGAATAATTATTTATATAAGCAGGTTCGAACCCCGCAGGGGGACAACGGCTTCGTGTTGTTGTTTCTTGTTTGGGTTAGGGCAATCATCATCCATGCGTCGGATGGGCATGTAAAAAGTCGGTCCCAGTTGCCAAGAACATTTTTGGCAGTCGTTATAGGATGTCAGTGTCTTCAAATATCCTGACAACTAATCCATCCTTCGAATTCAGTTCATCCCTCTTGGTTGCGGAGGTCGGATGCCAGTCGCTCTGCGTAAAAACTGAAATTCAGGTAATATTTGGGTAGATTAGACCCCAAGTAACTTGGGAAAAGGCTAGGAGGAAGGGAGTATAACAATCTTCATATAGCTTTTCATGTACTATATGTATACTGGTAATGATATACATAAAAATCTGACACAAAATAAAGTATGTATGATTTTTAGGGTTGCTGGATGGCAACTCCTACTCGCTTTCTTATCCTACTATATTGACATTCCTTTTCCTAACCGATCCTACGGAATTCCTGACCTGTTTTGTGTATCTTTATAAATCTATTATAGCCTACAAGTTCAAAATGGTGTTAATTCGAAAATTGTTCTCAAGTATTTTACAGCACTTAAAATTGCGTAACAGCCTAGTGGTATAATAACCTTCTTCGTCGTGTTTATAAGTGGAGTACAAGTTTATTTTCATAGAAAATTACAAAAACCGACTTCAAACGCCTTAAAAGTGTACTTTTAAAACATATCTTCTCGGTTATTTTGATTTTAAATCAAGCTACTGATCAGATTTTTATAAATAGATTGTCGGACCATTTTGGCAATATACCCACCAGATAAAGAAACAATTTTTAGAATCAGCTCATATATGACCGAGATATATATGAACATTTGTTATATATTTTGTTATGATTGAAAAACAAACTACTGAACCAATCTTTCTGAAAATTTTAGGGAGCCATTTTAAAAGAATACCTTGTCAGATAAAGAAAAATATTAAAATCGGTTTATAAATGAGGGAGATGCGCGCAAACATACATAATATAAATTTAGTTATGTCGATTTAAGAAACAAACTACTGAACCGATTTTTCTAAAAAAATTATAAGACTATTTCGGCAGAGTACCCTATCAGATAAAAAAAGAGTTTTTAAAATCGGTTCACTGATGACGGACATATGCGCGTACATACATAAAAAATAGAGACACCCCAATTGAGAAACTTCCTCCTTTTTCAAATCTGTTAAAAAGGGACCATCAGCATACCCTGAAAGAAAATACAATAGCCGAAAGGTTGTTTTCGAGTTATTTTATGCACATCTTAAAATGATCGAATGTACTTTATCCAACTCCAAAATATATTAATAATTCATATTAAAATGTGACAAACTTTTTTATGGCGGTTAGTAAATTTAAATACATTTTTATTAATATGTTCATACTTGGATGCAAGATTAAAAATAAAAACATAGGAACTTTAGAATTTATTATATTATTATATTAGCCCGGCGAGTCAGAAGACGTAATTTTTTTGAAATTCTCTGTTGATAATTCTATGGACAAAGATTGAGATTTTTTTATTTCAGAGTATTTTATTAAGTGCAGGAAAAAGGAAAAAAATAATGAATGAATTCATAGTTGAAGCATGCGGCGAAGATTATCTTAGATACGGTTTTTTTTATTTATAATCTACAACATCATCATTGATATCTTTTATTATATAACTAGAGCCGATCTTTTTTATTGATGACCGGTTGGTTCAGTTGCTAAGACAATAGGTTTGTCGTCGCAGGTCCTGGGTTCGTTTCCTATCCGGAGCAAGTATGTGTACAACCTACAAAATAGGTATTTCGGATCGGAGTGTTTTTCTACATATGGTTAATGTTTGTAATTTTTTTAAATACTTTTAAATAACCGCAGATTTAAATCTCTGGAAATAATCTTATGTCCGTCCATTTGACATGCGTTGAGTGTGTCAAAGGTACGGACCGAAATTAAACATTAGTGTTTCTACGAGTATTTATGAAAGTCCTAAATACATTTTTCACAATTAATAATAATAGGCTTCAACAATACTTAACTATTTTTTTTATGACATTAATGTTTGTAATTGCCCATAACAACTTACTATTATAATTTTTAATACTTTGCTGACCATTGTTCTGTCCTTTGTGTAGGTAATAACAAATAGATCAATGAAAGACGAGTATTTACTTTAAATTTTGAAGAAGAAAAAAACGTAACATAGCAAAAAAACCATGTTATAATCTGTATGAATGTAATATAATTAATGAGCTTTTATGTATGTTTGTTTCCTTAAACGCACTAATCTCGGCCACCGCCAATTGATATTAAAAATCCCTGATAATTTATATATGATAGCTAAATTCACGATGAATAGAATTCCATCGAGCATCACGCTAAGACACTTAAAAGCCGAGCAGAAAACGATAAGTTAAACCACCGAGCATACTTAGTTTAAAGATTTTTAATTACACCCAGAATGACCTTTAAAAAACAACATTGGCAAATAATAACTTTTTTGTTTTTAAATAAAGTTTCCTAAGTTTTAAGGTCATTTGACATCTTTAAACGATTCTATAATTGACGGTTTTATATAAATGCTTGCTGAAATTACAGATTTATTTATACTTTTCCCATCATACATATATCGACGTGCCCCCCTTGACTATATGTGGGCGACGCCATTGGTCTCAAACTAATCAAACCAAACAAAATCATTGTTGCATCGTAAAATTGGAACTAACAACCTTCGGTTTATAAAGTCCACAAGGCTATGGTTGACGTATAAAAAAATATAGGTCTAATTAAAAATATCTGCTTTTTTTGGATCTGGAAAACTGGGCCATGGCTAGAATATAATATATACGGTTCGAATTGAATGCCGTCACTTTCATTGAAGTAAATAAGAGTGAGATAACAATGCTTCTGCCATAGTGCCTAATTGCAATAATAATGATTATAAATCACAAAGTAACTTAATAGTTTTTATAGGTAAAGGTAGCAAACAAGCAGAAGGTCCACCCGATATCAAGTAGTGATTGCCATCCAAAGATACGCACAATGACTTGCTGTTTCCAATTTCGAAATACTCGTAGGTTATGGGTGGGGTGACACTCTTGTCATGCTGGTCGTCTAGCCCTATGATGGTCTAGTAGCCCTGTCACTAATCTGTGTCAATCACAAATCACTAATCTTTTGCTTCTGTCCATCACATTATACAATCTATGCTTCGGCTTAAGCTGTTTGGGAATACTGCCCGAATGCATTGTGACTTTATATCTCCTCAATTGTAGTGACGAGAGTCTTTAGGTTAGGTTAATTTCAAGTTCACTATCAGGTATCTAAACGTTTGTTACTACCACTACTTTTTTATTCAGAAAAAAATCTAGAATTTTTCTGTTTATAGAAAAATTTTTCAAACCACTTGCTTACTTACTTGACCGGGCAGATACTAACGCCTAACATCAAGTGTCAGCATGGTATAAAGTGCACCTTCTTTCATAAGGGTGACGGAAGGCAGATCACCACATACCTACTTTTTTCACTAATTTGAATGTCTTTTAACATCTTACGTTATTTTTAAATTAATATAAGTAGTTACTGCGTAGATCGGATTAAAAATTCATGTTCAAACTGACGGTATGCAGGATTGACAAGTGACACCAGGACATAGAGCCGTGGTAGCTCAGTGACCGGCCGCTCGAATTGAATTCCGCTTACTTGAGGCGAACTGGAGTTCGATCCCCGATGCTGGCACCAATGAAATTGTTAATTTTCTAATTGCAACTTTAAGTTCTGATTCAGCTCCTGCGGTAAAAGAAAACATTGTGACAAAACCTGCTTATCTAGGAAACAATATTTCTGGGATATATGAAGTCCGCCAATCCACATTGGGCCGCGTCGTGGACTTATGCATTTTACCCACTGTCTAGAGGAGGCCTTTGCCCAGCATAGGGACTTTTAAAAATATGCTGTTATTTTACTATTTTACTACTACCAGGACATCAAACATTTCAATCTTACCCGTGACCGATGTAAAGGTTTAGAAACGTAGAGTGATTAAATCCGTAAAATTGTTTAATTTAAAAATGACTAAATTCGCGTAAGTCTCAGAAACAAAATCATACTTTGATGTTTCCGTAGCCTAGTGGTATGGGCGCTTGCTTCACAAAACGGAGGTCGCGGGTTTGAACCCCGCGGGGGAGACAACGACTTTGTGTTGTTGTTTCTTGGTTGGGTTAAGGCAGTGCGGGATGATCACCCGATTGCCTGAAAAGAAAAATGATCCGTGCGTCGGATGTAAATAGCCGGTCCCGGTTGCCAAGAACATCTTTGGCGTCGTTATAGAATGTCAGTGCCTTCAAATATCTTGACAATTAATCCATCCTTCGAATTCAGTTAATCCCTTTGGGTTGCGGAGGTTGGATGCCAGTCTCTCTGCGTAAAAATTGAAATTCAGGTAATATTTGGGTGAATAAAAAGCTGACCCCAAGTAACTTGGGAAAAGACTAGGAGGAAGAAGAAAAAGATTTGCACATCGGCGATGGTCTAAACTTTGTCTATTTCTATTAATAATAATGGTCAGATAAAATCTAGCATTTAAAGGTAACATAACAGAACCCCAGGATAGAACTCGCGTAGCGTTTTGATAAATTTAGTAGTCTCGTGTAGTTTGTGAGGTAGTTGAAAGGCCACATCTTAGGTCTTTGTGTGGTAGTGATTGACATCATTTTAATGGTTTTTCAGTCTCTAGATTTCATAATAAAAAGGGCTTAATCTGATCCAAATTGTCGCATGTGCTCACACAATACTTTTGTGGTTGTCGGGTTTCGAAATGAAAAGAAAATGGGTAGGTCTATCAGTGTCGGAAGCGTAGTGACCAGTCTGATGTTCCGGTCATGATTTTAACGGTCCGCTAAATATATGACTTTTGTGGTGATCCCATTGATGTGTGACGTGGCAAGGTTTGTTTACTTTAGTGACTGTTCAGACTTCCAAGCACAATAGGCAATTTACGTTAACAACCTAGGTATTATTCTGTCATAATGATAATAGATATTGTATGACATCGGATAGAGATTAGTCTTTATTATAAGTCTTTTAGTTTAAATCCGCCAACGCTCTTGTAACTTCTTTGCTGTCGCGGTAGTCTATGGATGGCGATCACTTACCATCGGGTCAGCCGCTGGCTCGTTTGCCTATTTCTCTATAAAAAAAAGGAATATTTTTTCATCTTCCTTTACCCAAAATCCATAAAATAAACGACGCAGGCGAAAATTATATAGTAGAATTTATGGTGGACGATTATCATTTAACTTCAGATGAACCGTCTGATCACCTATCAATTTTTTGTTGTAAGACCCGATTACCTGATAATTAAGTCGATCCATGCTTCGTATGGCCTTAAAAAAGTCGGTCCCAGTTGTCAAGGATTTTTAGCAGTCGCCAAAGGATGTCAGAATGAAATGTCCTGACATTTAATCCATCCTTAGGATCGCGGAGATCAGATGATAGTCGCTCTATGTAAAACTGATATTTGAGTAATATGTGATTGGATTAGAAGCGGACTTCAAATAATTTAGAAAGAAGGCTAAGAAGAAGAAGACTGTACAACAAATATGTACGTTAAGTAATCCACAACTAATAGTTTTAATAAAGAAAAGGTCATCAAATGAAAACATTTGGATTTATTTATGCAATTGTGTGTTGCGTATTGAAGTAAAATGTACCCATATACATATAAGAAACAAATGTCAACGCAAGATGAAGTTCAAAGACCGGTATGCACAACTGGTTGGTGAAATTCGTTTTACAAAACCAGTTTTCACTTGCGCATTTGTTTTGCGTTTTAAATAAGGTTATATATTTTCATAGTATTTTTTTCCAAACGAGACATGAAACAAATAAATAAAAGATAACGATAATATATTAATGACTTTTTGTCATTACCTTATTTAAATACCGTATAGGTTAAAATCCTCGTAGATAAAAGGACACCGATTGATATAATACTTTTATGAGAATTATTTTGATAAATACCAGGCATCGATAGAGTTACATCATCTACGCTAAATTTGCTGTATAAAATTTTTGGGATAATTGAACGAATTCCGAGTTATTAAATATCAAAGATTGTTATTATTCGTGATAAGAAATACCATG
>JAOCPS010220908.1:0-13817 GCA_025505425.1 Graphium colonna
GAGTCGCGCATGAGGACATGCGTGAATTAACAAATATGGGGTTTGTCACTACGGACGATCGCAATCCGGCTGCGGGCTGAGATCGCGATTGTCGTTGTCTGTTATGGGCCAGATGTTAGAGGTGGTGAGAACCGTCCTGGAACGCGGGTGATACGAGTGTATGCGGTGTTGTTTTGCCCTGCTCTGAGGTGAGATTGATCAACAATGACTTGTGAAATACTGCTACTTGTATGTGTAGTATTGTTTGATTGGACCCCCGACGGTGGGTCCTGGTCACCTTGGTCCCTTCTTGATCTGGGTTAAGCAGGAAGTGACGCGGTCTACGAAATTTGACTACCGCGGTTGGGTCGGACCGATAGTTTGCAGCTTTTACCACCAGAGGGTTGGGATGGTTTTTGGCTCTTGAAAAGAACCTTTTCGAAGTTTTTTCAAGAATTCACGCAATGTCGAGAGTCTGCAATTGCCGTGCAGGTCGATATTGCGCTGACACCACTGGGCTCTGGTCTCCCTGCGGATGAATTTATTTTGATCTATTTGTAGTTTATTAAGAGTGCTGGGACATGTGTGGGCAAAGAGTTGCCATATGCATACGTCTCATGCATATTTTATACAGAAGGAGCTTATTTGAGGGACATTTTGCTCTGGGAGTTTGCTAATAATTGCAGGCGGCCCGATACGTAAGCCGCTCTTTTCTTAACGTTGTTTATGTGGATGGCGAACGACATATTAGCATTGAATATTACACCGAGATATTTGACTGTCCTTTCCTGGGGGATTGGTAGGCCGAATAGGGTGAATTACCACAATATTCAGTTCCGGTAAGCTTTTGGGTTGATATGGGGTTCGGGCTTAGGCTGCTTCCTAGTGAAGTGTATTGCTACACTTTTTTCGGGATTCACCTCTATCCTGCTTCCGGTGATAAGGCCGGCCTATAACGAGTCTCGAACTCCACCTTTGATAGGTGGGGCTCGTCTATGTACGCACGCGAAGGACTACATTGGAGCTTTAGATTTTCCGCTAAGCATTCGGCTTTCTCTGAGTCATCTAAGGCAAATAAAATGCCGTCGTTCCGGGCAAACGGTGGAACAATCCTAAAGGGGTCAGCTATCATTGCCTTCGCTAACTGCCAGTTGGCTGTATGCGATGGCGTGAGGTCGCTAAGTAGGTGGTCTTTGTAGTTTGAACTCCGCAATTGGGGACTTCACCTCGTCTTGATGACGCCAAAGGTTGTCCCTATTTTCGCTAGATTTGTAACGATCGAAGATTCTAATGGCTCTGTTCTTTTTTTGGAGCACTTGACGGATATCGTGAGGAAGCTGCTCATGGAAATTGCTGGCACAAGCACCCTCGTTTCAAATTTTCCGACAACTGATCGAAGGTGGAATTTGAGACTATTGATGGCACGATTAGCATCGTCGAAAGTTACAATACTTTTAGGTATGTTATTAAAGTTCTGGGAGTCCATCGCCCTGCGCTCGGGCATAAGGCGATGCCAATGCGTTATGGTTTTAGTCTGAGAGACCTCGCCGGCGTATGGGCTCAGTTTTAGGATGACTGGTCTATGATCTGAGTATAGCTCATGGATTGTTTCTATTGATTGACATACATGACTCTAGGTTATGGAGTTTATTTCCATTAATATTGGTTTTAATAGAGTGCCATGCACTGTGTTTGGTCTCCAGCTAGGGGCCTAAGTCGAAAAGGGATTTTAAATCTTGTTTAAGAATGGTCTTATTCAGCGAGAGGTAAACAGATATTAGTACAAGCGGGCTGTGGCAGTTGAGAGAAAGCTTACACGTCGATGCCTCTGTGTTAACTAAATTTGGGATAGCTATTGGACAAACAGGTAATACAGAATATGGTGCTTGCGTAGGTCGTAAAGCGGCCTCGCTTTGCGATTTATTGTTGTTTTCAGTTGGGACAGGCTTGGCCCAGGCAATTATGGTCGGTAATGGAGCGGTAACAAGGGTTCCCGTCTGTTTTGGCGGTGCGGTCGCGTTTTTGTGATTTGCGGGTCAACGTTGCTTTTTAGGAGCCCTATCGCAGCCTCTATAGTTCTATAGCCGGATGTCCCTCCTTGAGGCAATTGACGCATTCCGGTGGTTCGGTAGTTTCTTTCTTCCTTGGGCACTCTGGAGTATCATGATCTCCGGTACATTTAACACACCTGGGGTGGGAGAAACAGTTTTTGTGCGTATGGCCAAAATGTTGGCAGTTATGATACTGTGCAATTGATCCGTTCCGACGCGGGGTTTCTGCGCGTATGCCTGAGAGGCAGCACACGTGTTTGAATTTAACATTAAGAATTTTCTTACCCTCAGGGGTAAGATCTAGTTCGACCGCGATCATATCCATATCGAGGCGAGTTTTAGGGTGACGCAAGCGAGTAACTCTGCTGACGGGATGTCCCTGGGATCGAATATCGGCGCTTAACTCGTCGACTAAGGTCTCTTTCGGGAGATCCTTTATTATCACGCGTAATTTGAGCTCTTCTGGGAGCGCGTACGTGTGAAAACTTATTTAAGCCTCACGAAAGTAGTGCGTGAGACTACGGAAGTCGTCCGAATCGTTACGACGACCAATTAAAAAGTACGTTTTAATGAATTTTAATTGTGAAACAAACTGTTACTTGCTCCCTGCTAAGCTATGTTATGTACATTTTTTAAACTTTGACCCGCGGTGGGACCCCTCTATCAAAGTATAAAAAAACTTGTTCATTTCTCTGATGAAAGAAGCAAATGGGTTGTTTACGTATACAAATAAATTTAATATTTTTAGTATATTGCACCTGCCATAATCTCCCCCCACAGTTAACTGGTAGAGAATATCTAAATAGAACTTAATCATCCAGTTATATTCCTTATTTAAGGATTGGATTCCAGTAATTGCGGAAGTCGTCATGAATTATCACGCCCATTTATGATTATAAATGTCGTTGTTATGCGTCGTTTGTAATAGTATTTGCTTTGAAATTAAATGTAAACATTAAAGTAAACGTATTTTCGCGACTTTTCTATCAAGCACTATTCCAACATATTTCGAAGAAAACTTCCGAAAGGTTATGAGAAAAATAATAATAAACAGTCGTATAATTGTTTTAAAGAAGAAAAAATTGAGAGAGAAAAATAAATTGATTCATAATTACCTATTGCCAAATAAAATTATGTAATATGTTGTAGATAATCATTACCCGACAGTCAGTGCACATACAGCAAATTTAATCTTTTTTCTTGTTATGACAAGGGACAAATATTAAGAAGTTACAAGTAGAAACCTGTCAACCTTACTCTTTCTGATATTTGTTATTATTTTATTTGTAAGTATTTGTAAGATATCTTTGTTGTTGTTTGTACCAATGTGTTACGAACAAACGAAATATTGTATATTGTATTGTAGTGCAAACAAAATACATAACGAAATATAAAAATAATACCAAAAATTATATGCACGTTTGGAGTTATCACCTGCATAATTTGGAAGCAGTACTTTCTACGTATTATTAATTTTGTTATTTATATATATATAAACTAACAAAACTAAAATATAATGGACTATTTCTTGTGGTATTTCTGGTATTAAATACTTTTACATTATAACTTTTTCATTTTTTGTATTTACGTTTTAATAATTCTTTGAGCTATATTACTGAACGCTGTATGCCTATAATTGGTAAACATGTATATAAGGTATTAGGCAACATTGTATTATTTAAAATTTTATTGTATATTTTTTTATGTTTTTCTGGTGTACTTGATAAATAAATAAAATAATTATAAATAATAAAAAAAAACTATGAGCGAAGTTTTGACGTAGAGTTTATCAAATAACGTTACGGTCGAAGTTAAACCATTGCCATTACCTCTAGTGCTGACAAAACAGTAACATTTTTGAAACTGATACCTTGTCCTTAACGCTACTATTAACGGCTGCTTGAAATATACTGTGGAATATGTACACACAGTTTTCTCAATATTTCTAGCGCTATGCAAAGAAACGTTTGTAAGCTTAAATCATGTCATATATCTTTCTGTGGAGGAACATATGACTGTAATAAAACATCTTCTCATAATAGAACAGTAACATAATTTAAATACTACAATAATAAACATTCACGAGATAATGAACGTCTAAAATTTTAACTATTTTCTCATAATTTAAGGTAGTGTCAAAAGTTAGCGCAAACTTAGGAAAAAAAGACTGAAGATTACCTCTCGCCATAGATAAACATAGGCTCTTAAATTAAGAATTATTTTATTTGTTTATACTTCCGTACAGTATTCATTATGCGGTAGCCGAAAAATAACATTTGAACATAAAAAAAATTATTTCTGTAACACTTAAACCAGCATTTAACTACAGGCAGATTGAGTGTGTATTAGCAAATCTCACTAATTTAAAAAGAAAATTATTTTAAAAGTAACTTTGAGAAGTTGTCTTTTTTTAAATGGAATTTACACACCCTTGTAAATTTCTTTTAAAGCAGACAAGACAGACAATTAATAAAAATAAACAACGAAAAGTGTAGAAAAGAAAATTATTAAAAAAATAGTGTAAAAATCAAAGTTATTAAAAAATATAAACATATCATTAAATATTCATGTGTTTGGCTCTGTAATCCTCCTTAATTAAAAGCATTTATCATAGATTAATATGAATCTGCTGGCGCATACATGCGTGGGATGGAAACGAGATTTTCAATCGGCTTTACTTTGTTTGTAAAGTGTTTAAATCCTTTGTTACAATTTTGTTTTTGAGACTTACTAGAATATTAGATATTTTTTTTTAATTTAGACGTTATTTAACTTTACGGTTTTTATTGTGGTTTATTTTTTAATTTTATCACCCGACGTTTAGAACCCTTTACAGCGTTCATAGTCACGGTTAGGACTGAGGTGTTTGATGTACTGGTGTCACTTGTTAATGCTACCTAAATTAATATTATTTCTTTTTGCGTAGATCGGACTAAAAATAAATATTCAAGCTGATAAAATCCGTAAAGTTGTTTAATTTAAAAATCCTTTGTTACAGTTTATAATATTTGTGAAAAATAATTCCAAACTTTATAAAAGAGTTGTTGGAAAAAAAACTTTTTAAGCACCATAAAAATATGATCTATGTCCGTTTTCATTAAGATCATTCTTAATGCGGATCAACCAGTAAATTTTTATTAACTTTTATGCCAAATATAAATACGGAATCAATTAAGCGATTCAACATTAGCGAGCGTCCTGATTTCGTAACTATGGTGAAAACATTCTTTCTTACTTGTCATTCTACTGAAGTAAGCTATCGGTCTTAGAGTGGTATACTATTGCAATATCAAGTTGGTATTGCAATAGTATACCACCTAATCCGACTTAACTCGCGTCAATATGAAGTTCAGTTTCTGCTCCTGTATCATATATGACTAAAATTGGTTTTTCTATCAGACGTTGTTTAAGAGTTTGAATTGCGATTACTTGATCGGATCCCCAACAGAATGTCACCTCTTTTTTGGTTAGCTCAATAAGATGTCGAGCGATTTGAACAAAGCTTTAAATATATGACGTTAATCCAATATATCATCTAACCTCCTAGTTAAAATTATATTATATGTTAAATAAAATAAATCATTAAACGATAGAAATCTGTATAGCATTTATCGTGATTAGAGTTACAAAAAGTGTTTTCATTGGATACGTAGCTTCTATTCGTCTGTTGTTGTGAAACGTGAACCGCTTTACTGATTTAACTGATAGTTTTGTTTCTAGTAATATTTATTCTCTTTTTTATTCAATATACTATATATTGAATAACAAAAATGAATAAGTGATTAATAGACTTTTTTAAATCAAAATAACGGAGAATATATGATTCGAATGTACACTGAAGGCGTTTGAAGTCGGTTTTTGTAATTTTCTGTCAAAATATACTTATATGTTATCGAGAAATAAATATATTTCAATTTCAATAATTTGAAATAAAAGTTTATTTTTTTCTTTTTTAATATTTTGTTTAAAATACCTTTTTTAGAATATTTTCATAAAATAAATGAAAAAAACTGATAAAAATGTTTCTTAAAATTTTATCTTTTGCGTTATCGTACGTTTGTAGAAAATACGGCACTAATAAAAGAAAGCGCCATCTATTGAAATACGTTTAAAATACTAGATAATGTTACAGACTCGACAGTGTTGTGACATTGCTATATTTTAATATAGATATCCGTGCTATACACTACATGACAAATGACAACATGAAGTGTTGACAAGCTAGCTTCATAATGGTATGCGCGCGCAATGTAAAAATTTACTCTCTAGCTAACTAGTATTTCAGTTTAGTACTTACTACTACGTAAAAATTTACTCTCATAATATTCCCCAAACGCGCCAAAAGAAGTATCACTGCAAGAATGAAAAAAAATGTCAGGAAAATAAAAATTTTAATTGACTAACTGGCGCTAGCTTTTAAATCTTTTTACTCGAAGAAAACAAATAATATTGTTGATTTGTTAATCGCAATTTTAAGTGCTCATTCCCTACGTGCCCAGCGGTGCAGTAAAATATCACGAAGAAACCTGCATATGTAATATTTGAGGCCAGCAATCCACACTTGAGCCACGTGGTGGACCCTTACCCTCTGCCTAAGGTAGGCCTTTGCCAGCAGTGGGGTAGTTAGAAAAAATGCTATTACTTTACTTTTTTAATTTTTACAACAATCGGTTAGTAAAATTTTATTTTTTCGTTTATATAGTTTAATAGAAGTATTTTAAAATCACCATTTTCCAGTTCTGATTAATTGGATGCAATTGTCTGATTCAGATATTAGAAAAGTAATAACAGAGCGGCAATATTTTTACAGGTGTAAATAAGTTTTCATTCTTTTCCATCTAAAGATTTTCGGAAAGAGATTACTTTATGATATGAAACCACCATTTGTACAACATTATTTGAAAATCTTTTTTACATTTCAAAATTCTTTTCAATTATATCATCGAAACAGTTATTTTTATTGATGTCTTTTGAGTTATTCCATCCTCCTCTAGCGATGTCCAAAGCACCTGTTGCAATAAAATAAGATGAAGGAGTCGTATAAATAAGCGATAGCAGTTTCTGAAAAACGTCCCACTATTGTTGTTTTGCATAAATATAAAGCAGTCAAAAACTTCGGATCTGAACGTTGACCCACTGAATACTGTTGACATCTCGGGACTGGGGCATTTTACTCACTCCTTCCTTTTTAACCGCATCCAACGTCAAACTACCCAAAGAAGGGACTCGCCTCCAAGAAAAAGACCTTTATCAATTGTAAAATTTAATGAAATGACTCGCTATAAATAATCTCGCTTCAAAAGATTTGTCATATTTCTTGTTTTTTAATTTGTATTATCATTTGTGAAAATTGAGGTGTAGATTTGCAACAATAAAGTTATGGGTAATGTCCGGAAACATATTGTTATGCATAATTAATATAATAGATACAAGCTTAAATAGACACACACAGACTAAAATCTTAAAAAAAATGCAATAGTTACTCTTAAGAAGGTTAAAAAGGAAGTTTTATGTCTATTTTATAATATAATTTAAGACGAATTGCGCCAAATAACTTTTCAATTCATACTTATTGATAATCGTATGGATAAGGTAAACGGTTGTGTAACTCTCACATTGGACTATTATAAATTCTTGCATTTAAAGAGAAGTACCTGCTTAAGACTTGTTCAAATCTATTATAGCTCCTTCTCCTTTGTTATAGCTTCTCTCTTCCAAAACACTTCCCCAGTTGCCATAGCCCAGATTGGAATTCTTTGCTCCGACATATCGAGCGACGTACAGTTCCGTGATCACTTGGAAGGCAAAGATTCTAACAAGGTTGGCGTCCTCTGCAGAGCGAGCAAATATTTCCAGCCGTCAGACTCTCTGAAGCTGTACCAGGTGCAAGTACGACCGCACATGGAATACTTCTCTTATTCCTGGGTCTGCTACTCTGCCTCCATCCTTATAAAAAAAACTACTCTTATTTCACAGTCAATAGACAAAAATAATAAGCCATGGTAACTCAGTGTCCGAGCGAGCTCTCGCCTTCAATTCTGTTTACTCGAGCACAGGGTAAACAGAATTGAACAAGTATGCACCCGGGTGAAGACGTCGAAGCCATGTACGAGGTTGTAGCAAGAGCAATGTCCCGTACCAAAACCTTCTACACTGTCGTTATGGGTGACTTCAATGCCAAAGTAAATTTAACGCCAAAGATGGCAAATTGAAAATAGGAGCATACGGCAATGGGTGCAGGAACCAGAGGGGGCAAATGCTGGTAAACTTACTCGAGGCTTAGAGGCTATTTCTGATGAACAGCTATTACCAAAAGAAGCCACAAAGGGAGTAGACCTGGCTTGACCCCGATAACGTGACAGCGTCACATATTCAAGGATGTCTCAGTGATTAATAGGGTTAATACTGGTAACCATCACCGTCTTGTAAGAGGCATCCTGAACATTAAAATTAAGGTCGATCGCGCGCAACTAGTGAAGTCGACTCGAAGACCGTCATCTCTCCAGGTCCGAGCTGGATGCGAAAGTTATCAGCTATAACTCCAAAATCGAACCGCAATGCTGGAAACCGTGCAGGATATTAATGACGCCACCAATCGTCTGGCTCGGATCATTCGTGCGGTAAGACAGGAACATTTTCGACCATAGAGCACTGGACAAAAGTCGAAGCTCACAAGTGAGACTCTGGAGGAGTTGACGAAGAGACGCGAAAACATTAATGCCACACCTTCTAAGCGTCACATACTTAACAGGAACGTAAAAAGACTGATAAGGTGAGATTGAAGACGAGCGAATACCCAAAGAATCGAAAACATACAATAGCATGCAAAGGGAGCTCGAAAGTCTTTGCCGAGTCTCAAACCTCCTGTTGTCACCTGAAAAAACTCAAAACAGCACAAGACACCACCATCATCTCTAAGCCAAAGATTCTCGCTTAAGTCGAAAAATTCTATGGGGAACTCTATACTTTCCAAATACCTCACTCACGCCACGCGAATGATCTCCGAACCGGACTGGTACGTCAGCTGTCAGACAAGCTTCGCGATATGGACATAAACGAGATTGCTTTGAACCTCTGAGAACTTACAAACAACAAAGCTCCGGGAGAGGACGGAATAACATTAGAGTTATTAAAAGCAGAAGGCAAACCTATATTGGTTGAGCTAACGAAACTCTCCAATTCCGTTCTCCAAAACGGCCTAACACCGGAGGCATGGAGCAGAAGTGTTGTTGTATTTTTAAAAAGGGTAATAAGATGATGCTGAAAAATTATCGCCCAATAACACTTTTGAGCCATGTGTACAAGTTGTTCTCGAAGATTAGAACGAATCGTTTCGCCAGAAAATTTGATGATATCCAGCCCGTGGAGCAGACCGAGCTTGGAAAAGGTTTAAGCACCGTAAACCACATACACACACTAAGTCTCTATGCCTAGCGTATGTGGATGTGGATGAAAAGCCTTCGATACCATCAAAACCTGGGCTGTTCTACAATCCATGCAGTGATGCCAAATTGAGTGTTAATATATCCAAGTATTGAGACGTCTATATGAGACTGCTACGATGTCCCTTGCATATTGAGGCCAGACAGGAGGATGTAATTTTCCCGAAATTGTTTGCCAATGCATTGGGGGACGTCTTCGGCACGCTCGATTTAAACGGACGGGCATCTATATCAGTAACCAATTGATTACACACTTGAGATTTGCTAACGACATCATTATCATGGCAGAAACTTTGCAAGACCTGGAAGTCATTCTTAACAGTCAAAGCGGTTTTCGAGACGATTAGGTCTCGGGATGAACCGTGACAAAACGAAAATCATCTCAAATGGCTATCTGATCGAGGTTGTGCAGGAATATGCCTACTTTGGACAAACTATTCAACTAGGCCGGCACAACTTTGAGAAAGAGGCTAACCGAAAAATACGCTTAGGCTGGGCGGCAATCAGGAAGCTACGACATATTCTCGAATCATTAATACCACAATCTCTTAAGTCCAAGGAATTTAACTAGTGCACCCTACCAATTATGACCTACGGAGCCGAAACGTGGACGCTCACCGTGGGGCTGGTCCATAAATTTAAGGTCGCTCAGCGGGCAATGCAACGCCCAATGCTCGCACTTTCTCTGGCAGACAAAAAATGAAACGAAGTCATTTGCCAGGGAATTAGCACGCTGAAATGGAAGTGTGCTGGCCATGTCTCCAGACGTACCAATAGTCGATGGAGCCGACACGTGTTACAGTGGAGACTGTGTCAAATGTAGTGTAGATCGCCCTGCAGCAAGATGAACTGATGATTTGAGAACGGTGGCGAATGGATGCGGACTACCCAGGATCGAAATAGTTTGTGAGCTTTGGGAGTGGCTTACATCCAGCAGTGGAAGGCGATAGGCTATAGATATTTTGTTGTATTGACTATTTAAATCAGGCTAATGGTACTGAACAAATTTTGTTATTCATAAAAGAAATAAGAACGTAAAGAAATAAGAACCAGATAAATATTGCTATGTACTACAAAATGTAATTTATTTCGAAAAACGCCTAATCAAAAACGAATTTGCTTTAAATAAAAGTTTGGTATGCGGAGTGGAGATTTCATTATCGTTCCGGACTACGGAATGTACCATTAAATATTTTTCCACAGACATTTCCATGTATTCGATAAAAGTCAAACAGGTGCGCAGACACATTACTATGATTTAATTTATTTACTCGGATATACGGCATGTTGCTGCTTCAAGAGGAGATCATTTATATCGTTTGGAATTAAAACTATTAGAATCTATTTATAGGGACATGATTTAAGGCCGTTTGGACCATATCGCGAATAATGTTTACCATTAAGTATTGTCAACGCCTTGAACCCCGCTAAATCTGTTTAGCGAACTGTCAAAATTTAACACCCAATATCGGTTCTTTATTTAAATGTATTTACTTAAATTTGTTTAGGAGATTTTTAAAGAAAATTGGGTGCAAGCCACCCTTAAAGAATAAATTTATTTCCTCATTTATGCTTATTTATATATAAAGGAATAATATAAATTTATTTCCTCATTTTTACTTACTTATGTATAAAGGACAAATAAGTGAAATTCACTTCCACTTTTGAGTAATATTTATTACAACAGCATCGTTTAATATCGTATACCAGGGATTTTAACCGAGAATATAGTGTACTAGTTATTCTCCTAGCAAGGTACATATGAATACATAGATATCATTTATCACTCATTTTTTTGTTTCATTTCAATTTATATTATACATTAGACTTACAATTTATATTACCCTTTTACAATTCACTATTGCACATTAAACAACGCTATCTATTGGCAAGTAGGGGATAAAGAATCTTTGAACGGGGTTTTATATCATGCCAAAATTTGAGTCAAGGCTATACAGAACCTTTTGGGGGTTTAAAGCGTGTAGCGTGTGAACAAAACTAATTTAAAAGGAAATACGTCACATAAAGCTTGTTTTATTAAATTTAGCATCTACACTCGATTATCGGTACAGCATGTATAGTTGTTACTATAGGAAAAGAACAATGTATTTTGGAAACTATTTTATTTATTAGATGGAAGTTTGCATAAACATTGGAAATATTATTAATTTAATGATGCAAAATTTCTGGTTGTATGAATATCGCATCGCGTGTATATTCCAAAGGATATTTAATTTTCTTGATTTAATACTCTTAAGCTCCTGATCCGATTTATATTACAGGAATCCTTTTGAGAAGGGTAATATTAATTACCTAAGATTGTTAACGCTTTGATTATGTAAATTGCCTGTAATTTGTTTTAGTTTCTGATATTTCTACCCGATCAATATTATATTCGTGATATAAAATGAATTTATAAAATAAAATTATAATAAAATATCGGAAGTCTATACAACCGTAATAAATGTAAAATGATAAATAATAAAGCTAACAGTATGTTCATTTATTTGTTAAAACGGGCTTATTTCTAAAAGGGCCAATTGGAATAAACATTATATTCTAAAGACTAGTTCATGTTGGTCATGAACTAGTTCTTTAGGCTATATAGAAACAATAAATAAATAATATACCCTAAAGAGCCGAGCAAATAAGGTGACTGGTACCGTAGACTTATGAACAACTAGCAAGTAAAAAACTTTGGAGCAATTTTATTAGTCACTATCGTGCCAATAATGTTACCTCTCACGATTGCTACTCTTTATGCACATATTTATGTACTGACCGTCTTATTGCATTACGTTGACTAACCAAAGTATCGATATTAATTAACACACTAAACTTGATTAATCTCGATATTTTTGTCATAATATTATCTTTAGTATTTGCTGAATAGCATCCTAAGTAGAGCGAGGAAATATCTAAAATCACTTCACCGCATACTGCTTTATAAAGCGCATGTTCAGTCACATATGGAATTATGTTTTCATCTCTGGGCTCAAGCATCCCTTTATCGAAGAACCAGTTTTTTATCTATTCCGTTCATTTAGCAAATTTACCATAGATTGTATCCCGGAGAGTTTTTCTGATTGATACGTACTGGAGTTCACCGTACAACGCGACTGATCACTAAAAACATTGTTACCAATTCAACGTTTGGCAGACCACTATTTTGATACACCCCCGCAAAATATTTTATCGTTAACGTTATTTCCGGATGAAAAGTTGATAGGAAGAAGGCGAGAGCCTTTTTCTACCTTAAAGGCTAGCAGCGCTCTTGTAAATTCTCTAGTATTTCGCATGTGCATGGGCGGCGCTGATAGCTTACCGTTGTTGTCGGTGAGCCGCTTGGTAATTTACCTCTTAATAAAATATAGGTTTCGAAAAATGTTTGTAAAGAACAAAAGTATCAGTTTCCTTATCGACCCATGTTATCACAGCAATTTTATAAAACATTTTACTTTCAGTTTAAAAACCATATCTTTTAATATGATGGTATTCAATATGAGAAAATAATTCGTAGGAAGTCTATTTAACTAAAGCGAAAATACAAACTTACAGCGTTTATTAAACTTGGAAATATTTTAGAAATAATTTATAATTTTGAAGATTAACGGAATATCACAACTAGTGAAGTTTGACTGTCAGCTTCGTATATTTTTTTCCGGTCTCTTGCAATGTGAAAAAGCTCCGATGCACTCGCTATCCCAGTCCAATCTCGGATATTGCGCAACCAGGATTTTCCTTCGGCCAGCGGCTCTTTTGCTCGCCAACTTGCCTATCATAATCAGCTGCAAGTTCGTATATATCATGCCTGTGCACGTGGCACAGATAAGCAGCTTTCCGTGACTTGATGGTTTGCGTTAGTTGGGGTTGTTTGCCTGCCCGACGCTTCATGTTAATATTGAAATGTAAAAATATAAAACAGTAGTAAGTTATATTCAACATGAGTCACGTTTTTGATAAGCAGATTAGGTTTTGAAAATTTGTGTTATTAAAAATACTATTTCACATGCCTGATAAACAAATATAAAACATACAAGCAACATAACGTTTCTAGTATGTTTCACTACTACTCATTTGAATAGTTAAAATTAAGTAGGTTATAATTTTAAAATACGGTATTTTTAAAAAATATTTAGAGTTACACTACAATTAAAGGAAACATAGTCGAGGTAAACTATAATTAATTTAAGAATTTTGCAGTTTGTGACTACGTATTATGCAAGCGTGAATATCTTTTGTTTATTGGATGGCGTCATGTTCTCACGAAAGAAAATTAATGGGAAAAAAAGAAATCTTATATTGTATAAAAATGGTAACAACAAAATTGCATATTTTTTGGGAC
>JAOCPS010221017.1:0-13815 GCA_025505425.1 Graphium colonna
TTTTGGGGATGCCGGATGGCCATATCTACACTTATTCCACTCCTTTTTCCTCCATATCCTTAATCCTGACCCATCCTTTCCAATAACCCTATTCTGTTTAATATAATTTTTCAGGTTGACAAAGCACTGACTCTCCGGATGTTCCTTGTCTATGGGCGACGGGATCGCTAAACATCAGGGGAACCGATTGCTCGTTTGTCATCCTTTCCATAAAAAAACTCAATGTGATGAAAGTACTTTCCATTTTCATTTCCACACCTTCATTATTAGCAGCGTCAGCGAGCGACGAGACATTTAAAACGTGTTTGTTCGTATTTATATACGTCAAGGGAACAAACGGGCATGTGTGGGAGGGACTTTTCGGCATATTCGGGTACCTCGAAATTCCTAAGTAATTGCGTGTCGCATAAAATATGAGTCATATTGAAAAAAAAAAGCGGACCTTGAACAGTGCTTAAAAATAAATGTTTATGTATCTTCACCACCATCCTACCACGTGCTCAACGGTGAAGGAAAACATCGTTAGGAAACCTGCATATTTGAGAAGTAAAATATTTCGAAGATGTGTGAAATTCGCCAATCTGCACTTGGGCCGCGTGGTGGACAATGCTCTATAGCCTCTGTCTAGAGGAGGCCTTTGCCCAGCAGTGGTAAAATTTGAAAAATGCATATTCAAGATATATTAAATCATTTATAGACACATATATTATTACGTTTATAGTTACAAAAGATTCTTGTAAAACTGCGATTAGACGGCTAAAATAAACTAATTACGCCAAGAATAGGAACCACAATTTGTAAATTGGTAAATTTTTGTTCTGCATGGGATCAAATTATTAAATCCATGGAAAGTTATCTAATAGAAATGGGTAGCTATCAAAACCACTACGCTATCCTATCCATGGAGACATTTTTTGATTCTTATCATTATTTATATCTATTTCAAGCGATCATACGTTAAACGAAATGCTTAGTTCTGTCAAATAAATACATACAAAGTTTAGTAACATATAAATAACTTACAATTCCAAATGTACTAAATTTTGTAAATATAATAAACACTAAACTTCACCATAACATCGCTACATAAAAAAGTACATTATACGTATCAACAAGGATTATATATAAACCTATTAATTTATTAATAGAAAGAAGTGAAATCACTGTGGGCTACTGTTTTTTGCATCCTGTTCGTTCGCTTATTAATTCAATACGGAGTTATACGGGTCCACTTAGAATCGTTTGAATCATTTTATACGGCTATCAGTCATCGTCGCGGGAAGTCTAAAAAAGCGGACGGTGAGGAATTCGAACGTTGGACGACCAGAACTAGACTTTCCCTTCCCTTTAACGCTGACCAGTCTCTTGTGACCTGTGAACGCGCGGTTGCCTTAGACCGTTGCCCTATTTCTAGGTATCCAGTCAAGTACTGAGAGCTCCTTTTATGCTGGTGGGTAGTTCCAGGTTAACACCGCCATATACAGTAGGAGCAGTCCCATCACTAATGGTAAACTAGGATGCGTTTTATAGATTTCTACAAAGGACTAAGAAAGCGTTACGGGATGTGGAGACGATTGGATACAAAATTCTTCGAACTAAACAGGTTTCAACTCATGAAGGACAATGCCCAAAAACGGTGCCAAAAAGTCTCATGCATCAAGATCAAAATTATATAGTAATTATTTCAATATTTTTTACATTACGCTTCAACCGGGAACTTAATTTAAAATATGAACTTTTCTATACCTACATGGCGTTTACACAATCGGTCATAGAGATATAGGATATGTATGAAAACCCGACTTTTTTACGAAAAGATCTTCTGTAGGAGTTAACATAATATGTCTAATCTCCAAAAAAATGTTTGAACTTGATGCAATTTGGTACGGTAAATCCATAAAAAATGGCCATTGTCCTTTGTTCATTATCGTAAAATTATTCAATACACTTACATTTTAAACAGCAAAGATTTTCTTATAATTTAAATGACTCACGTACCTGTAAAAAAAAAAAAACAAAACAATTATTTATAGACAACACAATCGATATATATTTTGATTTATCGCTTAATCATTAATCGTTATTAAACAGATTACAGCTGTAATGTATGCAGTATTAAAGATATTTCCGGAACATCAATATTGATCACATCCATATAATAATACCTCATACAAAAACCGAACCACGAGCCGTAAAATCATACAATGTTGTAAATGTCACGGCTTTACAAGGAGAACTTTCGATCGGCGCTATAAAGAGTTTAACTATACAAAAGATTTATTTAATAACATCGCAAGTTATAAACTAAAGTAAAAGTGCACAGCCTCAACGTTATTAAGCTGTCGTGATTTAAGAATAATGATAACGTAATAAAAAACAACTTCCAAAGTTTTTTTAAACGTTATTTTTTAATATTTTAAAGGGCACTAAATCACAATAAGAAATAACATAATGTTTACACAATTATTCTTAATAAATGCGCTAACGAAGGCATTTAAGTAAACATACAGGTTTCAGTATATAAGTAAATTTATCATAAATTAGAAGCTACTGGACTAACGATTTCCTATGTTCCACAAGAAATCATCCACAAACACACATTGTTATCAAAACACATACATCATTTAATCATGCACCGATATATATAAATGTACTTAAGCTTTGCATTTTTTTATGGAGAAGAAGGCAAACGAGTACACGGCTCACCTGATGGTGAGTGATCACCGCCGCCCATGGATTCCTGCCGTGTCAGAAGATGCACAAGAGCGTTGCTGGCCTTTGAGACGGGAGTAAGCTCTAAGCATTTTTTATACTTTATTAATTTGCACCTTTAACAAACTAAAAACATTTCGATATTATTACCATCAAATTTGTACGAACTCATCTGAATTTTTGTGTTATTTTTGTGTGAATTATGAAAATTTATTGATATGTGTTAACGAATAAATTTATTACGGTTTCAAATAATAAACCAATCCACTGAAGATAGATTAATTTGGCGTCGAGGCACTGTAAAAGCCCCGAATAACATACCGATTTCTCCCAAAAATTGCAATACACCACGCACCCAAATTACCAGGTCCAACGCCACCATCGGGTTGTGCAACAAAAAGTGCAAACAGTCGATTTTTTAACCGTCGATTACGCGGCGGAAACCATCGTTTAATTTACGACGCGGGCGGGTCATCCGTGAAGAAGGCGACTGACCTTTGCCGGTGCAAAAGCAATGGTCAAATATTTTAGCATTACCGTCCAGTTACGTGATATCAGCTAGCTAAACAAAAGTGTATAATACTAGCTGGTAAATTTACCCGTTACTGCAACATTTTTCTTTTATGCTCTGATCCTATTGGTCATTGTGTGATGTTATATAACCTAAAGCCTTCCACGATAAATGGGCGAGCCAACAATAAAAGAATTTTTCAATTCGGGCCAGTAGTTCCTGATAAAAACGCTTTCAACCAAACAAACGAACTATTCAGTTTTATATTACAAGTATATATAATAGTGTATATAATAGCAGATACGTAATTAACGTTGCTCGCTTGACGTGCGACTTTCGGGGTTGATTTATGGTAAGCGCTGATCATTAGATATCTGACATTTAGGAGTGACTTAATCCTTACTAACATTATCAAAGTGAAAGCGAGTTTGTTTGTTCGTAAGGCTTTCGCATCAGAACTACTCTAACGGTCTTCATGAATATTTGCACCTAATAAATATGGGTTGAGAAATTATAAGGTAGGGTACACCATATATCTAAAAAAGTACTCTTCCCGAGGGTTGGATTACCAAAACTACTACTAAACTACTAAAAAAACTAAACGGTCTACACCGACCACCCGTCAAATATGTCGACATGCATATGGCATGCATGTCGTCGACATCAGATGGCTTTGATTGGTCTAGCTTGCCTTCCATACAATGATACACTCTTTCCTTTTAACGACAGCTCTATAACGCCATAAAATGTACAGTCCTTTTAGTGTCGTTATATAGAGTTCACATTATATCTGCAATAATAACAATTGAAATGGAACCTACTAAAGATAGGGTAGAAGAATCGCGGACAAAATCTATGTCAAAAATAATGAGTCTTTTAACGCGGGCGAAGCCGCGTGCACAATGTAGTTAAGTAAAAGTTTAGGCATTATTTAAGTGCCGTTTGTAAGAGTTCAGTTTGCGTAAATTGTAAATATAGTAAATGTTAGCTAAGTAAACTAAATCTCCGACGATAATATTAGAAAGGTGTACAGAACAAATGGTTACATGTTTAACATGACTGATGGATGATTCGACCGATGCTATTGCTAAGCAGGTTGTGGATTCGATTCTTCCGTGAAGTACGTTTTATAAATTGAATAATTGTTCCAATACTACACCTTAGACTATACGCAACATATACACATTTTTTAACACTTTTTTAAATATTGCCACCTAAACATATTGTGTGCAACATGTTATCTATCTAGTGACAGATTGACTGCACGCTATAATTTTTTTTTGTTTTCCTAAAAATAGCAAATTATTTGAAATTTTACTAATATTTCTTAACCATTCCAACTCAGCTCTAGGCTTGTGCTAGGATATGGATCACGACAAAAGTGAATAGCAGAATGCGATCATCGACCACGTTGTTAGATGTTCGTAACCTCGACCATTAGGCTATTGGCGCTCGTAAATTATGTGCTTGTTATACTTAATAAAAAAATTATTTACTCAATTATATTTCGCTTTTTGAATGAGTATGCTTTTTTCACAGCTTTAGCTGCACTTTTACGGCCGCACCCGCCCGAGGAGGTATCACCGCCCTTTATAAAGTCAGTATAAAATAAAGTATGCATGACTTTTGGGGATACCGGATGGCCATGTCTACTCTTCTCCTTTCCTACTCCCTATCCGCTTCCTTATCATTTCCAATGAACCTTTTCTATCCAATTTCCCAGGTTGACAACGCACTCTTCACTCTCCGGATGTTGCGTGTGTCTATGGGTCACAAGATAGCTTAATAAATAAAAAATATATAACATTTACTTGTAGTCTAAACGAAATTCCAGATATCTGATGGTGTAATCACTGTGGTGACAGTATTCTGAACCTTATATTACTAATACGACTGTGAGTGACCGGTTGTCGCAGTTGCTAAGACGTTGGCTACGGCGTCGCAAATCGTCGGTTCGATTCCAACGCGAAGCAAATATTTGTATGACCTACAAATAGCTGTTTCGGATCTGGGTGATTCTTCATGTATAATATATGTATGTTTCTAAATTGCCCTCGTAATACAAGACGCAAATCTTATCATAAGGGCCAGCGCTTTAAAAAAATGATATATGCCTGTGAATTATTATATTTAGCTTTCTTTGTAACTTAGCTACCAAGAAAATACTGTCATTTGCTGCAGTCATAAACGCGCATTACTTTTTTAACACGCTTTTGTTTCTAAGCTTCGAACTTTGAACACTATTTTGATCCACTTTCCGCGGACAGATTTTATTCAAACTTTGCAGACTTTTCAGGGGTCGATGACATTACAATAATTTGATAAGCATATCCCATTATCCTGAATAGGATCTCCAGGACTTATAATTTTTTATTAAAGCGTGTTTTTTTAGTTTTTTTGAACTATATTTTATTATCATAATAGTTAATCAACCAATGGGACGAGCGAAATCGGAATCAACTGAACGGAAAATATCTGTTTCACTGGCCCTATCTATATTTTAGGATTTGACAGCTATGACGCCATAATATGGCGCGGGGTCATGCATATTCTTTGTTGACTTGCACTATACAAACGTGTCACAGTCCAAACAATGTATGAATGGAACAGACCTAACGTCATCTCAAAAGGTCACAATAACATAAGAAGAACAATATGTTGATAAAATAAGCCAAGATCAGGATCTAAATACTGTGATGTTATTTTGCGGCTAAAAATCACTAGTTTATACTTGTATGCTAATAATTTAAAAGAAAGAAGTTTGCGTGTTCGGATGTATTTTTGTTTCTCCATGGCGCTACTAGATGGGTTTGGATGAAAGTTTATTTGTCGTATTGACATATAGGATGGATTTGGACAGTTTAGAAAATTAAAAAAAAAAACACTTGGGCATTCATTCATATAGTTCGAAAGACAATACAGAAATTGACTTGATATTTGTCTGTTTGTTTTTGCTTTTTAAAATTATTTACCTAATTCCATAGCTGTAGAAAGTAGACTGTCCCCAAACTTCATCCATCCATCATGAATATGGAATATATATATACATAAACACACACACACACACACGCGCACGCACGCACGCACGCACGCACGCACGCACGCACGCACGCGCACACACACACACACACACACACACACACACAGGCGATGTCTGCTATATGAATAGGTAGAATAAGTTCAAAGATAAATTCTTATTTAAAAATACAACGTACCTAAGTTTACCTTCACGCCAGCTTCGATATTGGAGCGTTCAAAACATTGAAAATGTAGACGCTGGAATTCAGCAAACAAGACTCATTTCTTCCCAACTTGAAAGAAAATGAGGAAATTGTGTTTACTTTTAATGTACATGTCCTGATTTCTCCGTAAATTATGTACCGAATATCATTTTTTTTTATTTCATTTAAAAGGATATAGGTCCCATTTTTTTTTAAATTGCTACTGAGGCATTTGAAGAAGGTCTGGCAATTTTTTGTGAAAATTATATTTGTCTTTAATATTGAAGGTTTTTTATGGAAAGGAAGACGAGCAGACGCTTCACCTGATGGAAAGTTATCCCATCGCCCAAGGACACACGCAACATCCGGAGAGTCGCTAGTGCGCTGTCAACCTGGGAAATTGGTTAAAATAGGATTATTGGATAGGATGGGTTTAATTAACGGGTGAAATGGGTTTAATCAAGGATTTGGAGAGGATGGCCATCCGGCGTCCCCAAAAGTCATGCATACTTTATTTTATGTCGGCTCTATAAGGGGCTTATAAAGGGAAAAATTACATGGGCCCTCTAGGCTGTCAATCGACACAGGAAGTGAACATTAGCTTAGTTTTTGTGCAATATGACCTGGTGCTACCATCTTCGTTAAAACGTTTGTTGTTGTCGTGGAAACATATTGAAGAAGAAGAAGAAGAAGAACTAAACGCTACATATCATCATCGAGATTGTTAGACATAAAATAATATTTGAATAATTTGATCTATTTCTAAATTCCTTTTTAGGTAAACCCTACATTATGAAACAAAAGATAAGTTTCATCTCTCCATTTATTTGTCAGTCCTTAAATAAATCTTGCAAGTTAAATTAAGCCCACGTCCTGACGTCTGATTGGACTCAAATTTTCAATTTTTTTTTCTTTTATATGGAAAGGAAGACAAACGAGCAGACGGTTCACCTCATGGTAAGTGATCCCGTCGCCCATGGACACACGCAACTTCCGGAGAGCTGCGAGTGCGTTGTCAAACTGGGAAATTGGATACAATGGGTTATTGGATAGGATGGGTCGGGATTAATTATTTGGAAGGGGTAGGAGTGGGAAAAGAAAAGGGTGGACATGGCCGTCCGGCATCCCCAAAAGTCATGCACACTTTGTTTTAAGCCGACTTTATAAAGGTCGGTGGTTCTTCCTCGGGGGAGCGTGGCCCTAAAAGTGCAGCAAAAGCTGTGAAAGGGTGTTATGCTCTACCACCGGATGAAGTCAGTTTAAGCTTTTTGATTTGATATGTAGGAATGTAACAATAATGTGAGAGTTACGTAAAATGTCTGAAAGGGACGCAGTAGTATCGAGTGGAAAGAGGACAGATCGACGACATAGATATTGGATCGGTGCCAAATTAATCGGGATTATTTGAACTGCCATGTCTGTATGATATAGAAAAATTGGGGAAAATAGAATCGGCTTTTTTTATGGAAAGGAAGACAAACGAGCAGACGGTTCACCTGATGGTGACACACGCAACATCCGGAGAGTTGCGAGTGCGTTGTCAACCTGGGAAATCGGATTCTTTATTTGTAGGCGCCAATAAAAAAGGTAATTAGAGAAACTACTAGACAGTTGTTTAAAAAAAAATTGTTTATTTGTAGTCGTCAATCAAAAGAAGAATTGACGTAGTTTAGCTAATTAGTCTGAATGAGTGAGGCCATCCAAATTCTTTGTTAAGAAGTTTCTTCTCATCTCAATACTGGTGTCCAAAAAACCCTCGACACACAGTCTCGAGTTAAACGAATAATTAATATTGACCCCAAAATTATGTGTCGAAGATATAAATGACATTCATTTAAATTTAAATCCCTAAAACAATATGAAATGAATAGAAATACAAGCGTCCAGCTTAGCTTAGGCACCAGTCTCCCACAATGTATAGCTTTGTATACTATGTAATTAATTAATGTGAATCCTACTATATTGTGGTGAGAAATAAATAGATTATTATTATTATTTATTTATTTATTTAGCAAATTCGTAATATTGAATTTGTGAAGAATTAATGTTGTTTTTTTCGAAACAGTATCCAACAAGGGAAAAATAATAACATGCTGATTGTGTATTGTGTATTTCTGCACATTAATACAGACCAAG
Organism: Graphium colonna; assembly: GCA_025505425.1. NCBI lineage: Eukaryota > Metazoa > Arthropoda > Insecta > Lepidoptera > Papilionidae > Graphium > Graphium colonna. Next base: position 8,581 of record JAOCPS010221017.1, read on the forward strand.
GGTTAAAAATAAATAAAAAATCTGATATTAATTTCTGGAAAACTAGGCTTATTCTTTTTTCAGGACAGACGTTTTGCTTCTTTTTAAATTAAGTTAAAACAAATTTTTCTGTTATATACATTTTAAAAAGAAACGGTTCGACCTATTTCCTTGAAAATCATATTGGAGCATCATATAACTTGCGGACAAATCGATAAACATACATCAAAAAAATATAAAAAAGAAAACGCAGGCGAATTCATAACCTCCATTTTCAAGGTCGGTTAATTACGGCCTAGATATATTATAAATAAATCTAGGCCGGCCCAGAATATTAATTCTTTTCCATGTTTTAATTTACAATTATTTTCACGGAAAATTACTAAACTGCCATCATTCGTAAATTTCGTGATCTATTTTTTATTAAAAAATCAAATTACTAAAGTGATTCTTATGAAAATGCAAAACACGTAGCTCTACTTTATAATGGCTTTGAAAAATTGTTAAGCGTTTTTTTTGCTTTTAAACCCGATTTCTGTTTTTTTTTTACTGTGGAAAATCGTTATCTACAGTTTGCCGATTTTCGGTAAATGTTTGCCATTGGTAGATATTTGTTGAGATGCGAAATGACAGAGCCATGAGTAGAGCCGGTATATGATATATTAAATATTTATTTTACCGCCATTTTGTGTGATGCCATGTTTTTTTGTTGTCAGTACGAGGTCGTTAATTAAACATTGGCCCTAGTATAATTGAACAAGTTTTTAAAAAAAAATAATTAAATACAAACAGCTCCCCCGCAATAATTTCAGATTAGTTTAAATGAATGTGAATGTAAATGCTTTCCTTACTTTTCTTTTGCTTATCCAGTAACGTAATTTCACTGTGTGTTATATTTTGTTTTTTTATGGAAAGGAAGACAAACGAGCAGACGGTTAATCTGATGGCAAGCGATCCCGTCGCCCATAGACACTCGCAACATTCGAAGAAGTGCGAGTGCGTTGTCAACCAGGGATATTGGATAGAATAGGTTTATTGGAAAGGATTGGGTCGGAATTAAGGATTTGAATTCATACATACTTTATTTTATGCCGACTTTATAAAGGGCGGTGGAGCACGGACGAGCACGGCCATAGAAGTGCAGCAAAAGTTGTGAAAAGATGTTATGCTCTACCACCTAAGATATATTTTAACCGACAGCAAAAAAGAAGGAAGGTTCGCAATTCGACTGTTTCTGGTTTTTTTTATGTATGTTCTAGTTTACATCCGCCATTTATGAACTGATTTTGGAAATACTTTTGTTTTATCTAGTGTTTAAAAGCTAGTGTTTAAATATATAACATAAATCCAAGCAATATTCGTAGCGTCCTTATCTATATGAGGAAACATTTATCGAGGAAGAACCGCACTGGCTCGACCATGTAGTCTGCAGTCAAGGCTGTTAAGCAATGCATACGCAAACACTTTAGGGTTCCGTATTTAGAGTCTGTCACGGGGCTGTATTAAGCTCACGATATACAGGATTGACAAGTGGCATCAGGACATCAGACACCTCAGTCCTACCCGTGACCATGGACGCTGTTAAGGGTTCGAAACGACGGGTGATAAAATTTCAAAATAAACCGCGATAAAATCCGTAAAGTTGTTTTGTTAATAATGTCGAATATTCGCGTAAATCTTATTAATAATAATTTTTATTTGACAAATTCCTTCGAAGATCTTGAATGTCTAATGGTAAAAAGTAGGTAACTAGTGTAATGTCAGACTATATTGAAGAAATAATTAAAATAAGTACTATATCATTTTGATCTTGATACATGAGAATATTTGTTACCACTTTTGGGCATTGTCCTTTTCATGGAAATAGGTCTACCAATTTTTAAATGAAAATAACTGAAAAAAAAAATTGTTTCACGAACATCGCTTCTAAGACTTCTGAAGTCGATTTCGCTGTTTTTGTTGAAAAATATTATTTTATTTTGATTAATTCAATCCTTTATAAATTACAACACTGTAGTTTGTAATGCGGAACTGTGTTGCGTGCGTCGTACTCGCGCTTGGTGGTCTTGATACTTTTTTTATAAACTCATCGTCAAGGGTCAAGAATTATTGATAAATGTATAAACAAAGCGTATGAGTAACGTTGTTGACTTATAGCAAAAATGTCAATGAACTGGATTCGACAGTTATCAAAATATCGTGCTTGTCTTCTACAATTGTACATATTAATGATGAAGGTAGAAATAACTTAAATGACGTTAAGTAACTAAAAATATATGCAACAAAGAGGACTCTGTTTGCTATACTCACTGCTAAATGCCAAAATATTATTGGTTTAATTTCATAAGTCTTTCTGAATTTAAGTGTAACATTTTACACAAAAGTAGAGTAACAGCCTACTGCTGGACAAAGGCCGCCTCCAGACAGAGGTATAGTCGACAGGTGTAGGCCCAAGTGCGGATTGGTACACTTATCGGAAACATTATTTCTTGCATATGCAGGTTCCCTCACTATTTTCTTCACCGCAGAGCGTGTGATAAATCGACACTTAAAATTGCAATCAGAAAATTGACGATTTCATTGGTGCCGGCACCGGGGATCGAACTAAGGTTCGCCTCGAGTAAACGGAATTGAAGGCGAGCGCCCGGACACTGAGCTACCACTCCTTCTCAAATGATCATCATACAATTTTACTCATATCTTGTTTGGAGTATATACATAATAATAATGTTTTTAACAAATTGCAAATTATTTTCGGTCGTCTAGCCTTATAACTCATAGACATTAACTACAGACAAAAATAGTTCAAAGTTTAGAACATTAACAGAAACCTGTGGTATTTTTGTACAATTTGGTCAAGAGTCATTTATAAAAGGTGAATACTTTATTAAAATTTGTATTAAGACTATAATGGTTGCCTTTTAATATTATATTGCAACATTTACCAAAACAAAATGGGATTCAAAAAAAGCCGTCCCTCATCGAACGGAAGATAATTTCCGAAAGTTTCAATTATTAAATAAAATCAAAGAAAAAAAATGCAAAATAATGTCTTTTATAAATGAAACGTGCATTTTAGTATTTCAGTTGAGATCAAAAAAAATTTAGGCTTAAAACGGAAACGGACATAAACTCGACGGGAAGGAGGTTATATGTCAAATTAAATATTATTTATTAAATCCTAAAAAATTCAAATAGAAATAATGTATATTTAAACAAGCTTTTATAGAGGTATTACGGTGTTCGAGACGAATCAAACGAGCCCAAAATCAATGGGTTGGCATCGTTTAATTGGGGAGTTTCTATGGCAACCTTCCATCTCTTTTTTCAGATCCGCCTTCAAGTCGTCATAATTTTGCCTTGTCACACGATATACATACGCTTGCAAAATTTCGGCTCAATCGGAAACCGGAGTGTGTCAAATTTATCTTGCAAGATTCCATTACAGATGTACAGACAACGGAACGAGTGAAAGTAAACAAAAGTCTGCAGCAAACAGGCATCAGATAAGCCAGAAACAGAAATTTATAGACAAATTGATGACTGACACTCGATCATTGCAATTATTCAGTATAAATAACATAATATTGGATAATTTTAAATAATCCTAAAATTATCATCCTTCTAAAATATATGAATACTTTATACATATTATAAGTTTCATGTGGTAGACCATAATATCTTTTTACAGCTTTTGCTGCACTTCTACGGCCGCGCTCGCCCGGGGAAGTACCACCGCCTTTTATAAAGTCGGTAAAAAAATGCCGGAGGGCCATGTGTTCCACTTGTATCCCCTCCAAAACCAATATAACGACCCATCCTATCCAATTTACCTATCCTATTCAATTTCCTAGATTGACAACGCACTCACGACTCTTCGGATGTCGTGTTTTCCATGGGCGACGGGATCACTTAACATCAGGTGAACCGTCTGCTCGTTTGTCTTCCTTTCCATAAAAAAAAAAGTTTCATAAACAAACACCACACTTCGCTTTGTATTTAGCAGCACAATAGAAAGCGAATAAAATCTACACAAAAATAAAATTAATTAATTGAATAATATTTGAAAGAATTGTATTAGCAGCGTGACATCCAGTACAAGTTTAAACCATTATTTTTTAAAGTTTAAAATATTGTATTCGAACTTGAGTGGATAAATAAAAAAATATTTTATTAAAGACTGAAAATTCAATCGAGAGAGAGTTAACTAATAGTAAAAATAAAAAAAAGGACTATGTACTTACGTGTAGATTTTGTGAATTAATTTTTCAGTAGGAAAATAAACACAACATTTACACAAGCCACTGAGCGGACAAAATCTAATAATGAAATAAAACTGACAATTTAAGACGTCTATTAAACATCTACGAGTACACATTGTGTTTTGACTTCCTATATCATTCGTGACACCTTACCGAAAAGTCCCACAAATAATCAATTACAAAAAGGCTGTTAGTCTTTTTAAAATTGTCCCAGTGCCAGGCAAAGGCCTCCTATAGACAGGACATATTTCACCACGAGGCCCAAGATGGCGGATTGGCGGACTTCACATATTTCAGAAATAATATTTCTTAGATATGCAGGTTTCCTCACAATGTATTCTTTCAACGCAGAGCACGTACTTAAAATTACAATCAGAAAATTAACAATTTCATTGGCACCAGCAACGGGGTTCGAACAGGTTCACCTCGACTAAACAGAATTGAAGCCGAGCGTCCGGACACTGAGCAACTCGATAGCTCATTGTCCGGGCGCGTTATTTTCATAAGTAACATAAATATTTTTTCTGTACTTGAAAAATGTTACGTTTACGTTACGTTGTTATGGATTTAAATTTTCATCTAACTCCATTTGTTAACATTAAAAGAGCAAAACTATTGCAATATCTTAAGTACTCTTAACTTAAACGTTTTTTTCTATAATGTCCTTTCACAGCTTTTACTGCATTATTACGGCCACGCTCGTCCGGAGAAGTACCACCGCCATTTGTAAAGTCGACATAAAATAAAGTATGCATGACTTTTGGGGATGCCGGATGGCCATATCTATCCTTTTTTTCTTAATCCTATCCCCAAATTCCTTTCTCCCAAATCCTATCCTTTTTCTCATCATTTCTCAATCCTATCCAAATCCTTAATCCCGACCCATCCAATCCAATGAACCTATTGTATCCAATTTCCCTGGTTGACAACGCACTCGCAACTCTCCGGATGTTGCGTGTCTATGGGCGACGGAATCACTTACCATCAGGTGAAC
>JAOCPS010221236.1:0-13811 GCA_025505425.1 Graphium colonna
CATACATAATCATATACATAAATAAATATATACGTACACATATATACACACAAACATATATACACATGCATAACTACATACATATTCGATAATCATAATATCGGACGGAAAACATATGTTGAGACAAAGTTGGGACCCTGATATTCTGATTCCCAAGAAATCGAATTATAAACCAATGGCTTATTGTCTTAAAAGATGATAAAGTTGCTGGAAATATAGTATCTTAAAAGCAACCTACCTTCTTAACCATACTGTAAAATATTCTCGGTCTAGAAAAAAACTCATAGGAAAACCCGGAATGCAATGATGGCGTTCATATTTATCCGACAACGGCGATCGTACTATTTCCTCTGGCGATCTTTTATATGACCTGATAAACCTATTTTAGTCTTGAAGACACGATCGCATGATGCGGAATAATATTTACCGGAACTGTTAAAGGTATAAATATAGTTGGGTTTAGGACCAGTTTTTCACAATAGACATTTTGCGGCTACATATTCAAAACAAGTTTTTTCAAAACTGCTTAATTCGATATAAACAGAAGAGCACCACTCTGGCCTTATTCCGCTCGCCTAAAGATGACATTTAAGCATATCCTTATCTCAGATACTGACCACCTGTTTCCGTTTCCTACAACTTAGTTCTGAATAGAAAATGGATTTTGGCAAACGGCATTTTTCTGTACGCATAACGTGCCCACTTCACCTTTTTTGTATTTATTTTTATGGCATTATTGGTCTGCCGCCACGGCAGATCAATAATCTTTCTGCGACTGGCAAGATGCCAATTTGCTAAAATCGTCGATCCATGCTCGTTTAGACCAGTAAAGACAATAGAGGTTGAATTTAAAACCTAAATCTAACGCATTACATAGTCAAAACTACTACTGTAGAGTAGAATAGTACTAACTGACTGTAGAGATTTTATTTTACTTCTTATACGTTGCAACATATAGTATTTACCTATTGTTACGTTGATGTATGAGATGGTTAATGGAGTTTTTTTTATATATATTAAGACTCCAAATTTCAATAAAAAAGATAATAGGTCTGTAAATGTCTTCAGTTATTCATATTGTGCTGTCACGATGCAGTTGTAAAGAGTCTCAAAAACTTGCGTTATTAGTAAGATGTACATTATATCTCCTCATTTAATGTTGTGGTCATAAATTGTTGTTCTCAAAAGATAAACTACGTGTATATAACCAATACCATACATAATCCGTACTCATATTTTACTCAGGTGGCATAGCAGAAGATCTTTCTTTTCATAAAGCTTTTGCTGTACTTGTATCACCTGGAGAACTACCAATAGCCTTCCGAAGAAGCCGATTTCAACGAAAAGTAGTGATTGGTAGTTGTTTGTTCAAAAAAATATACCACTGCTTTTTTCGTACCATATGTTACTTTAAATCACCTTTTCAATAGGTTTAAATTTATTGTAAGGCTCTGAAAAAAATATAATTTGTATTTTGACTGACACAGACAATGAGAGAACTATGATATAGTTGAGTGTAAAATTCAGATTAACCTATAAGGTAAGTAATATTAATTATAAATAAAGATTGCTAATAGTAAAATAATGTTTAAAAACTCAAATCGTTCTTTTAGAATTATACATATTAAAAGAGATCGATTATTTGTTACAACTTTTGTAAGATCAAAGCACTGTGGAAGTGATGAAAGACCGAGACACGTTTGCTTGTCTAAATCTGCTAACAATCAAAAGAGAAAATTTTGAACACGATCTCGCTTGAATATTTTATCAGATCCCGTAGCATCTGATATAATATAAGGTTAATAAGCTGTATTCGATGATGTCTAAAAATGTTAAAATTAAATCAGTTTGCCGAGTTTAATTTATGGAAAACTCCTAGCTCCGAAAATTTAATGATCCATTCACATTTGATCCATAAGTAAATTTTCCAGGTAGAAAATGAATCAGTTTGGAGTTGCGATAGCTGTATATTTTAATACAATTCAGTTCTGTGATGGAAAAACTTCATTTCGTTTCATTCCACCGGCTGCATTTTGTATGCATTTTATTTTGAACATGAAAGTTTCGTAAAAACAAAATAATCATGCACCAATATAAAATGGCTTAGTTATATATAAGTTGTGTTGTTGCTATCGCTTTCTACATTTATACTCAGCAGCCAATTTTATATAAAAATACTACTTTGACTTGTATTTTAAATGGACAGAGATTCAAATTGTTACACAGTCATGATTGTATGGTACTTTAAAAGTAAGAAAATCATGTAAAGCCAAAAAATCATATACTTTACAAATCTGAGGTCGTGGGTTCAGATCCCCGAGGGGAGGGGGAATCACTTTGTGTCGTTATTTCTCGGTTGGGTTAGGGCAACGCGGGCTGATCACATGATTCCCTGAATAGAAAGATGATCCATGCGTTTTTTTGTCAAGAACATCTTTGGCAGTCGTTATAGGATGACAGTGCCTTTAAATATCCTGACAACTGACAACTGATTCATCCTTCGAATTCAGTATATCCCTTTGTGTTGTCGAGGTCAGATGCCAGCCGCTCTGCATAAAAACTAAAATTCAAGTAATGTTTGGTTAGATTAGAAGCTGCCCCATGTAACATGGGAAAAAGGCTAAAAGGAAGAAGTTATTTATTTAAAAAAGCTCAGTTATTAATAAAAAATCATATTGTTATTTTAACTACCAGGTGTATGCATAAGTTTTTGCCGGTTTAACTAAGAGATGGCGTTAGCGAAAAGTACACAGCGTATTAATTTGACACATACGTCATTTTGTTCGTCTGACATTAAGCTACAAATATACACAAGTTGAGTCCGCCAAGAACTACAGTCTTTGTTTCATCGTTCAGTGATCTCTGACTATCACCTCTTCGCATCAATGAGGCACGCGCTCGCAGAGCAGCACATCAGCAATTTCGAGGAAGTTGGCAAATGGCTCGACGAATGGTTTGACGCAAAAGACAAGCAGTTTTTCTGGCATGGTATTCATAATTTACCTGAAAGATGGGCGGATTGTGCAGAAATCGATGGCCAATATTTTGAATGAAACAAAAAATAATTTCGCATGAAAATTATGTGTTACTTTTTACCAAAAAACCGGCAAAAACTTATGCATACACCTGGTATTTGTTTCATATATGAAAGCTGATTTATATAAAACTTTTAAATTTCCTGATCAGTTATTTCATTTACACATAAAGTAACCTTTTTATTAAAATATGGGATACTTTCAACAAGTAAAATATAAAGTTGTATTTCAAAATCCAATTCAATACTCAACATAAATCTTATCTCCTCGGAATTCTTAGACATCGCCTATTGTTCACAGATAATGCAAATTCTTGGGTCATCGGTTTTGTCATTGGACGTAACGTTGACTTCACCGCTGTCAATAGAAAACGACTTACAACTTGTTTATCCAAATAAATCAGTTCTGAGTAATCCGGTATGCAAATCGAGTTTAATGAAGCTGCAACGAGAGCACGACACGATTTAAATCTGTCCGATAAGACGAAAAAGTAAAAAAAACGGCAACGAATACGCGAGCAGTTAATGTAACGGTCAACCATACCGCTGCGGATACCGTACGAGATATGAAACGAAAACTGCTTTTTGGCTGCACCGGCCGTCTTCGAAATTAGGGTCGTTCGAGAAAAAAACGCTTTGTGCAGCTCGATCAGATCCTTCCGTAAACAATTTTTGATGTTTCATATCAATGTGTGCGGGCATCGTTTTATTTGCAGAAAAACTTCACATATGTAACTATGTATGAACAAAGTCGAACACGAAGTAGCTAACTGAAGAATAAATTGATATGGCGTATAATTCGAAGCTTACTCCTAAGAATCTGTTTTAATAGATAAATTTTATCCCTCAGTCAATATCACAAGATTTTATTATAAAGTATAAATGCAAAATATGTAAGAAAATGAACTTGGTACAAGATAAAAGCTTTAAAAACAAATGAATCGTTTATTCTATCCAAATTTATTTATTAACTATTATTAGTTTTTTTTTATAACAAACATTAGATGGCAACACTGACGCAGGTACTTGACAATAAGCAGTTAGCTTAATTTAGAACTGCAATTGCGTATTGTACAAAGAAAACGATATTTATACGCGATGTAAATATATTTCTGTTTTAATCATAACATGTGTATCCGATTCAAAATGTGGTCCCTGAGAAAAATAATAATATTTTAGGACAAAATATTAAAATCATTAAAAAAGAAACGTAGTTCGCTAAAAGTGAAAGCAGTATAAAGAAATCAGAGTACGAACGCAAACATGTGGGTGGCAATTGCAAAATATTATGTTAAATAAATTATTGCGCTGTCAATCTGAATAAAAATTATTATACATTTAATAAATTATGATTTATTCAAAGGAACTGGACCTAGAACGATTGTAGGATCCCTTTGAATGAAGAACTGTAGGTTGCTTTTAACACATACAAAATTTAAAACTCTTAATTTTAAAAAAGGTTTGACTAAAATATTTTATTCGTTTAGACTACCCACTTAATGCAAAGACTCCGTTTAATTCATATGTAACTCAATTCCAGGACTATAGACATAATTTAACAGACCCAGTATTAAAGGATACGCGTAAATTTGCACACATTTGCTTCAAATTACACACACGCGCAAGTGTGTGAAATGCATGCATGCAAATGTAACCTCATCTGGCTAGCATTCGTTTGATTGCACACCGACTATCGTGGGAACAGCAAAGTTCTTTCCCCGTATCGCTATAAAATTACAGAACGAGTAGACACAAGTAAATTGAGACCGATTTTTATCGCTTTGCAAACTTGATCGTCGCTCGTCGATAACTTTACTGCTAATTAAATATTTGAACTGAACTTAGTGATAAATAATATAATAAAATGTCATTGGTATCCTCTGGAAAGCGACTGATAAAACTGTTTGTCCACGGGCAAGGTCGGACCGGACAGACGTATTGACGTACTGGACAGAGCACACAGTGAGAATTGGATTTTCACGCAACTGGCGACCGCTGGCTTTTAAAAACTTCGTATGATCGCTAATTTCTAATACGAATTTCCTCAATCATGTAATGTTTAGTGCATCAATACTATATAACACGTGAAAAGTGGTTCAGTATGTAGCAGATGGAAGTATTAAGCCCGAAATCGGGGGCGTAGAGTATGAATCAGTCATGTTCAATGACACAGCACACTCACCCACTTATTTTGCAAGCGCAAATGTAAAATCGCTGATATTTCTCGACCATATTCACGATTTCAATGAAAAATATGTAACGCGTCGAACGATACGAGGAAAGAGTGACATCAGATATGCAAATAAGCCACAGACGTCTTTGGATTATGTAATTCTACGTCACCATAAGCATTGAACTGATATAAAAAAATAATCAGTAACACATTAACGGATCTGTGACTGAATAATGCTTGATCGGAGAGTGGAGAGGTCTCACAGTTAGGAAAAAAAACGTTAGAAATTCGAAGAAAAACATGCGGACAAAAAAAGGTCGTCGCTAATGCCGCTTTGGACGAAGTACAAAGGGTCTCAGTGTCGGAGGTCTTGTAAACAGATTGTAGAGGAAACGGTTTTTTGTCGGAGATATAGAAATACGGGCGTCAAGTCGTCGGGCGCAGGTAGGAATTTCTTCGGCTGAGACTACTTTATTCGTGCTCGATTTTATCACGGTTACTTACGAGCACAAACTTTGCTATCTTTGTGATGTTTGCACAAATATGGGCGACCTCGGCCGCGTGACTGCTTACGTGCACACATCGCGTATTGTGTTTTCTTTTATTTTTTTCTTATTTATCGTAACGTTCTTTTACAAGATTATTTTCAACTTTTTATTAGTAGAAAAGAGTTAATACGATTCATACTCAAAGAGAACTCTTTGTACATTTTTAAAGAATATTTCGCGAAAGCTAAGTCGCAGATTTAGCATAGTCAGAGATTTTGAAGTGTGCAAAATGCTTAATTTTTAAATATAATTTGTTAAATTTACAGTCAATATTTGACTACCAATTAAAACAGTCTTTTTTATTTCTCCGTGTGTCAATTAAAACGAATTGTTTTCTTACAACAGATTTCACTTTCAGACACTAAGACTGCACAGGAAGTACTAAATTCTTCTCTGCAGCATAATTTGACAATATTAGCTAAATTAGCATAAAAAATATAGTGCTAATACTGTCAACATTGGTCTATGTATGATGTCACTGCTGACTCGTGATTCATGAAAGGAGACATATTAAATATATAGTTATACAAGCTGCGTCTTACGGTTTTACCCACCTTGTCCTTCTAAATAGCCTAAACTACTGCTCGTTAAAAGATTTTTATTATATTAGCTCCTATTTACCTGATATTTCTAAGGCATTTACATATGCTATTATTTATATCTATGCGTCGCCCTCCATAACTGAATACACTTGGTGCCAGACAGGTCAACAGTATTCAGGATTGGGCAGCTCTTTAATATTTATCACGTCGGGAGGCGTCGGCTTTAGTTTTTTCTTGTTCCGTCTTTTATTGTAATTTTGACTGTGAAGACGTGCTCAGTCACTAGGTAAGCCTTGACGGCGTTTTTTGTTATTTGTGTGACTACACATTGATCAAAGGTTAACTTTATATGTATATATTTGCTGGCAATATCCATTTCTGGGTTCTGTTCTCAATCCCATCATGAACATATGCAAGAAAACAGTTAAGTGACCTTCGTAGTTGCTGAATCTTAATCCTGCTCTTACAGGAAGTTATGTATTGATTTCTGAAATTCACGTGAATATTATTCATCATGAAATACTTGGCTTAAGTACTTGGCTTATTTTACCGCGTTACAAAGGTTTTGCAGCAATTATAGTCACGGGCAAGACAGAACAAGACAGAGTCCTACCAAGCTATATTAACCGTTAAGTTAAGTAGAGAAAAAGGTTCTATATTGCTTATTGGATAATGATAAAAAAGACTTTTTAAATGTAAAGATTACAAAAGTATTAAGTCATATTATGTTCTAATGAGAAAACGAAATTCAAATAAGACGTTTGGTTTACGCTAAACAATTGTTATTGTTTTAAAACACTTTCTTTTGTCTTTTTTTTATTATTGTCAGTCAGCGTAAATCATATCATCGTGAATAGTAGATTTTTGTTTTCATAGATGGCAAGCCAACAATCAACTATTAAACGAATTCCTTTTATTCTTACGATGAATTTGTTCGCGTTACGTTTTCATGTGAAACATCAATGGGCTAGGGTAAACCTGATTGTTGGCGTGGCGATACAGGCCTATATGTCAGAACATATGTAGTATACGTAGTATTTAATTAAAGTTTCTGTATACAAAAAAAATAAACGTTTATATATTATCATCATTTTCTGAAAAAATATTATACCACGCTATATTTAGTTGCTGCCATAATCTGTATTTTGATGCCTATTACTTGTACAAAATAATTTCGATTTTTCACATCATTTTCGTGCCAGTCGGCACATGACGTGACGGCTTAATTTTTTTAAAACTACAATGCAGTTTTTCATGTCGTTTTCACTACCAAACTAAAGAATAACGTAATTTAACTGCTAATATAAGGGTACAGTACCAATATAAGGGTATTATTAATTACTCTATACGTAGTTACCCGTGCTAAAGTGGACCCCTAGTATGAAAGCAGTTATTCGTTAATTACTAGGCATGCTTTTTAAGTTCTATCGTTTAAATATTTCCAGCTAATTTTGAATTTAGAATTACTCAATTTGAAGCAGGAAAATGCAGACATTCTTGACCATACCATAGAGTTCTGATCTAAGCCCTAACAACTTCATTACACATCTTAGAAAGGTTCCAGTCCGGTGAAGAAGCAGTCGACGCTTTCAATTCAGCCATTTTGGACATATCGTCATTGGAGTGTAATAAGTGTTTTAATAACTATTTGAATCGAATAGAAAAAAATATAATATTCGAGGTGAATACTTTGAACATAATACTTTGATGTTCTAGCAATGTTATTTTCTTCAAACGACGATACATAAAAGGCATGCCCCTTATTTTAACGACGTTCGGTGACTCCTCATCGTAACGTTGTTTAATTATTTATCGATTGTAAAACAGCCGAGGCATTAATCACTTCGACGCATTCTAAACTTGGCGTAGTGATGCAACTGATCCCCCATTCGTTTGGTCGGCAGTTGCAATTATGTCAATCACGTGTCGATTTGCCGGAGCGACGCAAACAATGCGATCGGATGGCCATCTGTATCTTTGTCTACATCAGTGTGCTTGTGTGTCTGCCTTTTGTGGCGTAGCTCCAAAATGTTTTTGTCTGAAAGATGTTGCCTTTCGCATAGTAGCTTCCAAATCATAGTTTTTTCGTCTAAAACATTCTTTGATCGAAGAATGTTATTGGTCAACAAAATCGGCTCAGCTGTTCAGATTATCACCTCTTACTCATTTGGTATAGGCGCTATAACATATTATACTTTACCGACGGCCCCATACCCAGTTTGTGCAAGGCGATCACTGCAATCCTATTTTCTATAACACCTCATTCCATATTGTAATTTGATTATGAACATGAAAAAATATGTTAAACGGCATGAAATTGAAATAAGTTTAAAAATAATAAATGTGTTCCAAATTCAAAATAATTAGAAAGTTTAAAAATAGAATATATATAATAGTTGGTAATCATTAGTACTGCCGTCATGGGTTCGAATCCTACTCACGCTTAGCACATGGACACAGACTTGTTTCGGTTAAAGCCATTTGTTACTGCATGCATTATGTATGTTAAACGTCGTTGCACCACAGCAAAGCCAGTTCGATTGACAAGCTGGCATAAGATGACGTAACACAAGAGTTTACTCCTTTCCTACTTCATAAATTTCCTGTCCTGACTACACAATGTTCTATTTTCTCCCAATAAAAAGATTTACATCTAAGAATTATTCCATATTTCCTTAGATCTAGATTAATAAATGCTATCTTTGCTATTACATAAAATTCTTTATAAAATCGGCATAAAATAAAGTGTGCATGACTATTGGGGATGCCGGATAGCCATGTCTATCCTTTTCTTTTCCTACTCCTATCCTCTCCAAATCCTAAATCCCGACCCCATCCTATCGAATAAACCTATTCTATCCAATTTCCTAGGTTGACAACGCACTCGCAACTCTCCCGGTGTTGTGTGTCCATAGGCGACGGGATCACTTAACGTCAGGTGAACCGTCTGCTCGTTTGTCTACTTTTCCATAAAAAAAATTCTTTTAAAAGTTCTTGTATGACATAATCCAACCAGTGCCGGATTGAGATGTCATGTTCAAGATAAAAAATAAATTGGTACTAAACGCGTCTCATGACGTGATATTCGCAGGGATTGTGTAATATGCCACCATTATACTGATTTAAGCTTATTGCGAGGCGCGACCAGTTCTACAAGTGTAAATATAAAAAAAAATCGAAACTGGTATCCATGCTCGCCACAGTTATATACCTCCGTCAAGTGTGTTTATATAAATCCATCCAATTGGTCAATAAACAGACTAATAAAACTAATTTCTATTGATGCTGCATCAGAAAATGCTGGAAAGGGAAGACTAGTACAGTAAAGGACAAAAAGTAAACGTAGATTTACATCCCATTTCGTTACAGACTCTAGGGAATTCATATGTCTATGGGTCACAGACATCACTCGTCGTTTAATATGTTTTAAACATTTCCGTCGACGAGTCGACATTGAACCAAGGATTTATTTGTCCCTGAATCTTATTGAAAATGTGTAGGAACGCGTCAGAATTGCAATGGTCATTACCAGGCGTATTTCCAGCTGCAAGTAAACGCCTTTTGCGGGCAGAAGTAATCTAGACGGAGATAATGGTGGTTTTACGGCCAACGCACCGCAACGCAGGGGTAGGGACCGAGTAATGAGCTCCACTGTAGCCGTGCATATTACGCTCGCGAATTATTTTGCTATTCTAGAAACATTCACCTGCACCTGGAAGTAGTAGAGCGTAACATCTTTGCATAGATTTTGCTGCACTTATGCGGCCACGCTCGTCCGGGGAAGTACCACCGCCAAGTTGGCATAAATTAAAGTATGCATGACTTTTGGGAATGCCGGATGACCATGACTATCCTTCTCTTTTCCCACTCCTTTTCCCTCCAAATCCTTAGTCCCGACCAATCCTATCCAATAAACCTATTATATCCTACTTCCCAGGTTAACAACGCACTCGCGACTCTCCGGATTTGCGTGTGTCTATTGGCGACGGAATCACTAACCATCGGGTGAACCGTCGGCTCGTTTGTCTTCCTTTCCATAAAAAAGGTACCACTAATACTGACAGACCGATTTGACTTTTCTCATAAAATTAACAGGCATTCATCTCAAGGGAATATTCACCACATGTTTCCAAATTTAAGGAGAAATCGTAAAAAATTACGCAACACTTGACTTTAGCGACCGAAACGTGCGCAAAAGCGGCGGACTTCCGTTTGTTTTGTGGTCAACTGAGAACTAAACCGATCGCGGAAGCCGTAGTTTTAGTGCAACATCGTTACTCTGACAGTAATGACGTTATTCAGGTTAAAATAACAACGACCTAACTATTTATATAATTATATCCACTTGCATTTGTATATGAATGAGGTTTTCAGCCTCATTTAAGGATTTATATCGATTGTCAATCAAATCGACATGTGCAATCTTAAAAGATTCAATAAACTATAATTGTTAATAATAAATATTATATGAATTTTCCTTAAATTATTCATTCTACTTAATGATAAGCTGGCGTACTTTCCTTTATACATTTCAATGTATTATTATAATGTCTTCGACAGTAAATCAAAACAAGTTTCACCGTAAGATTTATATTCGTGCTTTCTTGGATAGTCATTATTGTTGGTGCCTGTGTAGGGACATAAAAGTCGGAGTTGTCCAGTAAGTGCCGTGGTCGTCGGCCATTTCAAACCGCAGCTGCAGAGTTTATTGCGCGGGTTTGAGAATCCATTACTGTTAGAAAGGCTCAGGATTGAATTGTGCCCGCGTGGGCGAAGAACTGTTCAGACCCAGGGCTAGGTCTAGACGCTGAATCATATTTCAAATGCCCCAGGCCTTTGCAATTGTCGCAGCTTTCTAACAGGACGACAATGCTCTTAGCGAAACACCTACAAACAAATCGATGGATTAGATAATATCTCTTTAGACGTAGAAAACAATCTTACTAGTTAATAACATCCATCATAGTCACACTTAATACAAGCTATGTCACGTAATCAGCCCCGGATTTAGACTATAGGCACTTGCACCCCCTAAAATTTTTAGGGGGTGGCATTTTTTTTAAGTTATATTGGCCTACCTTGAATATATGTCCTTTCAATGAAAAAAAGAATTTTGAAATTTGGTTCATAATTGGCAATAAAACAGTACATACCAAAGGTATGTACAATTAATACCATCTCTTGCAAGTCGTTTAAATAAAAGCATTTTTTTTACTCCCCAGGTGCGGCGCTAAGGCTTAATCCGACCTTGCAAGAAATGTTAATGAGAATCCAAATTTAAGTATTTTTTATGCAGGTAAAATTAAAGAGCATCAAAAAATGGCAGTAATAACAGACATCAAGCAACATGACAGTAGGCATAATTCAAAATCACGTTTCTATTTATTTGCGCGGAAGATGCTACCTTCCCGGTCGAGCTTAAGGCATGAACTATTTTAAATGTGCCACGTTATAATCTGTAGCGTTTTCAATTGCAATCTTCTTAACGTATAAAAATAGTTTCACACAATGTTGCAATCGGAGACGCGTTCTTATATGCCTAATACAAAAAGTATTCTTTTCGTTTTTTTCGCGAGATCAAGCGCCAGGACCAATATTTTACATGCCCATCCGACGCATGGATCATCTTTCTTATCAGGCAATCGGGTGATCAGCCCGCATTGCCCTAATACAACTAAGAAACTAAAACTAAATTAAGTGTCCCCACGGGAATCAAATCCACGACCTCCGGTCTATGTATATATACACTATACGCTAAACATATCCGGCCGTTATGAAATAAACTTCAATTTTAAAGATCAAGTGGTACTTAAAAACAATATTTGATAAAATTATACGACAACACTATAAATAAAATCAACAAGATACTATAACTAATCCATCACTTGCAATCTGTAGTTGAATTTGCATACAATTTAAAATGTCAAGTCGCTATGCCATTATGCGTGGACAAATCCGATGGTAGAACGTTGTAGCCGTGTTATTGTCCTGTAACCAGTTGTCCACAGTCCAGATCAGTGATTCCCAAAGTCGGCGTTAGCGCCCCCTGGGGGGCGTTGAAGCAACTAAGGGGGGCGCTAAACCTCCCGCGTTCATTCAAGACGGTGTTTTAAATTTGGCTTTAGCGCTCTCTCAGATGATATTGTAATTTTAGGGGGGCGCTAGATATTTTTTTTTCTAAAAAGGGGGCGGTGGACCAAAAAAGTTTGGGAACCACTGATCTATATAATTGATCCAATAATTCAGATATACATATATATGTAAACTCACTCCAACGTGAGGCATCAACATTGAACTAAATATGCCAAAACAGCTGAAATAAATAAATTGTATCCGACAAAATCCATTTTGCTTTGGTCTGAACAAACACGCAAATGTTCGGCCAGTCTATTTAATTCGAATTGTGCATAGAGCTGTTATCGGATGCAACCCCTTTACGTGGAAGTTCGGGTGGGTAGTTAGCTTCCCCCCTTCCCCCACCCATTTGCAAATCCACTCGTAGCGGCATTATACTCACGACTGCGCTCGCGAGCGGACGTCTCCGTTGGTGATAAATTGAATGCTTTAAAGCAATTATTGTGTTGAAAATACAGGATTAAGGAATCGCTTCGTTAATACGCTTTCATGTGCCTTTAGAATGGGCTAAATTGAAATAGTTATTGAAAGATTTTTTCTTTTCTTTTTTTTCTTTAAAAAAAAAACGCTGCCTTAATTATAAGACCAAAGTCTTGTGTTACAAGGGCGTTTTACTTAAAATTATTCACTTCGAAAATTAATCACTTCTTTTTTCATCAAAATAACTAACTGTTTCTGTTTGTTTCGTAAACGGTCTGTTTAAGGTCCGCGCAAATAATTAGCTATTATACGACCAAATCGAAGATGTCATTTATGTTATCCGATTAAAATGCACCCATACGTTCTATTAATACCTCCGAGGACACATCACAAACGGCCGTATTACTGCACAATGTCAAAATAAGGAATTCATCGATTAAAATTATTTATATTAATAAATTGGCATAAAATGCTGTTTAATATCGAAATACTAAATTTATATTACATTTATACGCTGAATTAATAGAAAAAAAAATATTTTAAATAAAAAAAAAAGATTTTTTTATATATAAAAAAAACTAAATTTTTCGGTTTAACGATCGTTTTTATACTGATATTTCAAAGCTGAAGAATATGCTCGTTTGTTTGAACGCGCTAAACTTGGGTACTACTGGCCTGAATTGAAAAATTATTTTTGTGTTTGATAGCCCATATATCTAGGTAGGCTTTAGGGTATATAACATCACGCTATGACCAATAGGAGCGGAGTAGCAATGAAAAATGTTGCACAAATAATTTTCGCGGATGAAGGTCAAACAACAACGAAATTGTTTGAAACAAGATTAGGTTTGATAATAAGAAAATCAGTTGTTGAAATCGTAATTTTTTTTTTTTTTTTTTATGGAAAGGAAGACAAACGAGCAGACGGTTCACCTGGTGGTAAGTGATCCCGTCGCCCA
>JAOCPS010221456.1:0-13808 GCA_025505425.1 Graphium colonna
ACCTCGTGAAAAGACCGCGAATCTTTTTTTAAATAAATAAATGGTATTCGATTTTTAAAACCAAGGAGTTTTCAATTTAAAAGATTTTAACATGACAGGAACAGTGGAAATATTCCATTCTTAAAACTTTCAGTGCAGCCTATGTAGTCTAGTCTCCAAAAAAATGTTCATTCTTCGGTGATGCTCCGCTACTATTGGTCATAATGATTTTTTATCGTCTAAAGCCTTCCACTATAAATGGACTATGCAAAACTGAAAAAAATCAATCAAGACCGCATTCAACCAAAAAAAAAATCTTTAGCTTCATAATATTAGTATAGATTGATTGAACAATATGTTTACTATTTTTTTTTTGGATTGAGTTTATTGATTATGTCTACGAAACTCTTTGGTTTTTTTCTATTACCTTTTTTTTTAAATAACGCTGCCCTTAATATAAGTTGTATGTCTCGTCTTATAAGGGCTTATTAAAGTACTAAATTATACGGAACCAAACACCCAGATTTAAAAAAAAATGTTGGTCATGCAGATAAATATTGCGGATGGGATTCGAACCCACGACCTGCGACGCCGCTAGCTACGTTTTAGCAACTGCGCCAACCAGTCATCAACATTGGAAAATAAATAATTTAATCACCAATTCAGTAAATAACCGGTAAAGGTCCTTTGTGGAATGATATTTGTATAGAACCTGTCATGGGCCATGGGCTCCAAGACTGGAACCCGGGTGTGGATTGCCCTTTCCGCCCCCTGTTAGTCTGTCACTGATCTGACGCTTTAGTTGTAGACGCAAAACTGTAAAATCCCACTTTAAAACTTATTGTGAGATTGGTTGCATCTAAATATCAAAATATTTTTATTCATTTATCAATATATTTTTGAGGCGGTAGAGCATAACATCCCTTCACAGCTTTTGCTGCACTTTAACGGCCACGCTCGACCGGAGAAGTACCACCGCCCTTTATAAAGTCGGCATAAAATAAAGTATGCATGACTTTTGCCCTTTTCTTTTCCCACTCCTTTCCCCTCCAAATCCTTTATCCCGAACCAACTTATCCAATAAACCTATTCTATCCAATTCCCCAGGTTGACAAAGCACTAGCGACTCTTTGGACGTTGCGTATGTCTATGGGCGACGGGATAGCTTATCATCAGGTGAAGCATCTGCTCGTTTGTGTTCCTTTCCATAAAAAAAACACCTGCTAGTTTATATTTATCCAAATAACACTACCCAATGAAAAATATTTCACCGATTTTATTGTGCTTTCCCTATAATATAAACTAGTCATTTTCGACCCAAAAGGTAATTAAGCCACGAGGCGTTTGGCATTTGCCGCCATTAACGAAGCGGTTTATTAAGCGGCGAAATGTGAGATATGCTTATTGTAAATTAATTTGAGGCAGCGCAATGACCTATATAATTCTGTTGGCTTACCTTTGACCTATTCCGATAGCTGCACGCACTTTTGCGTGATGGTCACTAGGGTAGTGTTTTAACGTTTGTTTTTCTGTTAAAAACGTGATATATATTTGTGTGTACTTTTAATAGTGGCGTAAGACAGAAACGTTTATTAACCGGCTTCGAAATTGGAAGAGGTTCTTAGTTCGTAGAAAATGTTTACGTTTTCTTTATGTTCCCTTATTATTCGAATAAGGCTTAATTAATTTTAAAAGTTTTATTTTTATGTTTTTAACGATAAAGCAGTATAGGTAATTGGTTAGAGGTCAAAATGGGCCCGATAAATCTTATGCATGACCTTTCATAAGAGCGCGCAAGCGCCTATGTGAATAAACATATTTTCATTTTGATTTTTGATTTTATCAATAGTATATAGATTAGCTCTTCTAAGTTTATCATAATCTATATTTTTTTTATTATTTTTATTGGTATATTTGCGTTTGTCCTATAGAATTCTAAGGTATTATTAATCCAATTATGTCAATTTATTTATAAGTATTGTGTATAAAAGCATGATCTAAATGCATCATTACAGAAAGCGCTATTGCACGTTGGAAAATACGTAGGCTCTTTCTTGTCAAAGATTATGTTTAGGAGATATAAAAATTTATATAAAATGCGTGTGCGTGTGCGTGTTTGCGCGTACACTGCACTAAATATCTCCTGTGTAGTTGGCTGATCTTGGAGTAGGTTGTTTAGGAGGACTTACATTTGACTGGGACGCTTAAGGCTATAGATAAAGTAAGGATTGACGGCTTTGACATGTGATGCTGGTGATGCATGTACAGAATTAATTCGGCAGCTTTTTCTATTAAAGTCTGAGTATTTAAAGAGATATGCTAGATATACCAATTCCTGGTTCCTTCAGGTTTTGTTTGCACAGAATTCACAAATAATTCGGACATATTGATGAGATCACAACACTTCATCGAGAAATTACTGACAAAGTTAGTAATGCAGAAGCAGATGCAGAGGTCGCTACCAGCAAGTATGGTCGAATCAAATATCTGAACGCCGAGCTGTCTGTTAGCACAACTCAAGTCGTGTAATCTTACAAGATTCTTTTCACAGAAAACCATAAAAACCGACTACAAACGCTTTAATTTTTTAATTTCGGAAACATGTTTTTTCCCGTTATTTGGATTTAAAAAATAAACTACTGAACTGATTTATCTGTAAATTTAATGGGAGCATTTCGGATAACAAAAAAAAATTAAAATCTGTTCATAAGTTTCGAAGATACGCGCGAAAAACGTAAAGAATATAAACATCCTAATTGTTAAAACTTAAATAACGACGAGTGAAGAGACGGAGAGGGGTTTTTTTAGATACAATTTTGTATCAAGATCTGTTATGGCATACAGATATAAGAATTCAGACATACAGATCAAAACCTTAAAAATTATGGAATTTGAGGCACAAGGAGGACATATTTAGGAAAGAATAACTAACTAAGTTCCTACCTGGTAGATTTACCAGGTGGGAAACGGGAACAATATCGATAATTTTACTTTATTTCCTTATAACTTTGATCATTTGTTTAATATTTATATAAGCCTGTTTGCACCAGCGCTTTTGACAAGAAAAGCTTGGTGTGTATTTACGTTATATTTACATGTTCTATGGAATTATCGGTTGGTGTTTAATCCAATTATGTTAATTTATTCACGAGCATCGAACGACAAGTCCACCAGTTGCAAGACTCAGGTGCATAATTACGAAAAGCGTTGGAAAATTAATGCACCCATTGTATCAAAGCTTGGATGAAACTTGTTACATTTATAATTATATTTAAACTCCGAATATTTAGGTTTCCTTCAAACATAAATGGTTATAATTTTAATTTTTTTACTAGAATATGTTTTTTTTAAAGCTGATCCAGGCGCCGGATGGGCATGTAAAAAGTCGGTCCTGCGCCTGATCTCTCTCCGGTCGTGTCGGATATCCGTCCCATCGGGCTATCTCCGGTCGTGTCGGATATCCGTCCCATCGGGCTATGAGACTAAAGGAACAGAGACTGCACCTAGGTTTACGCGTACGCTTGTGTACTATAATATCTCCTGCGCAGTTGGCTAATCTCAGATTAGATTGGTCGCCGTGACCGTTATTCGGTCAGGAGGACTTTATTTAGAATATGCACAATTCCTAACTAGTAGTTAGGGTTTTACACATAATCTTTCTAGTTCCTGATCGGTTTTAGTTCGTGGTAGTTTAAGATCGATTGTTGTGTGCTAGTCAGCGGTCAGCTATTCGCAGGTTTAGTTAAACTCATCGCCACAATAAATCTAAGGTGAGCGTAAACATCGCATGGTACACGCCAGGGCAACAGGTGGCACATTATTCAAACGTCGTTACTGTTGCTCTAACTCTTTTTTTATTCGCCCGTTTCCGATAGTGTATTGTTAACGGCGGGCGGGCGCCGGTTGCGCGGATCGAGATATCTGATATACGGAATAGTTTCACTGTGGAATCTTCATTTTTTATGACAAGGAAGACAGACGAGCAGACGGTTCACCTGGTGGTAAGAGATCCCGTCGCCTATAGTCAGTCACACGCTACATCCGGAGAGGCAAGAGTGCGTTGTCAACTGGGAAATTGGATATATGATGTTTATTGGAAAGGATGGGGATTAACGATTTGGAGGCAGAAAAGAGAAGGATAGACATGGCAATCTGGCATTCTCAAAGTCATGCATATTTTATTTCATGACTATTCTATAGAGAACATTACAGTATGATATTTTTACAATATGTAACGATTATGATATTATTACAATATAACGATTCTTACAATATGTGTAACAATATCACAAGAAAATTACAAGAAAACCGACTTCCAACGCTAATATTTTCTCTTTATTTCCATTACTGAACAAACTATTGAACAATTATGTTTTTAAGAATTTTATAGGTCAAATCCGAAAATAAATACTTTCAGAAAAAAAAAGGATTTCTAAAATCTGTTCATAAATGATGGAGGTTTTTCCTAATATATTTAAAAAAAGAAACATCTGAATCTGAATCCTCCACGTTTTTTGAGGTTGGTTAAAAAAGAGAAATTTAAGGAAAAAGTACCACTTTCGTATCATTTGACTTCATTTGTTGTCTGGTAAATAGTAAAAATGGGGACCCAAGGAAGTTCAGTGCAGGTTTACGATTGTGAAAAGTGATTTGTTAAAAATAGATTTACTGCATAATCTGTAAGCTTTAGTTGTTGTCTGGTAGATCGTAAAAGAAAAAGATTCACACAAAGAGGATTGTTACTGGCTTACTATCAAAATAAGGTATACGTGAAAATAGTTTCTTGAAGGATGAATTCAGTCAGTTTCTATTGCTGTCTCACAATTGGTTAAAAAGTGTCTCTAAAGAGTGACTGGTACAAGATATAAAAAAAAAATTAAATGTCTAGTTAATTTTGTTTATTTGGTGACGTTATGGGTCGGAATCGTGCTTGCCGTTCGTATTACGAATGTTGTTTTGGCTTTAACAGAAAATAGTAGTTGCACTAGACGGAAATTAGTTTAAAATAGTGAGCTATTATTAATTATTGTTTTTTTCTTAGAAAAAATCTTCTTGAGAATAGTATTAAAGAATTGATAACTTGAAGCAAAAATTCATGCCAGTAATCAAAATAAATAAAATTATGAGTACATCAAACGATGACAGCATCAAAA
Source organism: Graphium colonna (assembly GCA_025505425.1). Classification (NCBI taxonomy): domain Eukaryota; kingdom Metazoa; phylum Arthropoda; class Insecta; order Lepidoptera; family Papilionidae; genus Graphium; species Graphium colonna. Next base: position 5,133 of record JAOCPS010221456.1, read on the forward strand.
AAATTAGTTGTCGAGTCGTCCTTCAATAACAAATAATATAACAAATATAGCGCTTAATAGCATAATAATTGGAAATAAAGCTTCTTGCGTATTGAGTTTCCTTTATAGACACGTTATTTAATAGCTAAGGAAAACGCTATTGCCATTAGCGCTGTTTACTAGTTAGGAAAGTATTATATAACTCGTGGGATGACAAGACAAGTGCCTCTCTTATGAATTTACTGCTCATACAATGTATACGCGCTTACGTATTTTTCTCTTTAATATCCCGTCAAGTAAAATCAAATAATACTAACGAAGCATTATAGTATTTTTAATAGAAATAATATCAGTAGAATAGAAAAATTAAATAAATAAATTTTCCAATACTGAAAACTAAGTTACTATTTTTTTATGGAAAGGTAGACAAACGAGCAGACGGTTCACCTGATGGTAAGTTGCCGTTGCCCATAGATACTCGCAACATTGTGCACAACACAACTCGCAACGCGAGTGCGTTGTCAACCTGGGATATTGGATAGAATAGGTTTATTGGATAGGATGGGTTGGGATTAAGGATTTAAAAGGGAAAGCTGTGGGGAAAAAAAAGGGTAGACATGGCCATCCGGCATCCCCAAAAGTTATGCATACTTTATTTTATGCCGACTTTATAAAGGGCGGTGCTACTTCCCCGGACGAATGCGGCCATAGAAGTACAGCAAAAGCTATGAAAATATGTTATACTCTACCCGCTCGCAGATGATACGTTTTCCAAGCTTTGTGAGAGTGATATTTTCATTAGTGTTCCGCTCTTTGCTCAAATATTAGTATCAGGTCGCGCCGCTGGACTACCGGGTATGCCAATGGCTTTCGAAACCATTTTTGGTTAAACTGTAATCGGGACTGCTCTCATTGGACCCGCTCATATTTATTCCACTACCGCTTCTCTCGAAGATAACAATGTTGTCGTCGATAATACCCGCTCTCGAATTTAAGTCAGTACTTTAACAGAGGAACCGCGGTAACACTATCCAAATTTTTTTGCAACATGAGTAGAAGCAATGCGCCCCGACTTGCATTCCCGCCGCTATTGAAAATGAACGGATTTTCAAAAATAACTTTTCACGCAATTCTACGGAACGTTATTCTGTAGCAATATCGTTCTCCAAGCGCAATAAATCGTCTCGCCGTCCTGCAACAAGACTAGGACGCTATAATAAATGAGTATATTCAGAAGTAATAATTCATTTATTATAAAAAAAATCGCTAAACGCGGTTCTGTACGCTTTATAATACAAAAGGATTTTTTTAAATTCTTTAATATTTACGCCTTACCTAATCGGTCCTATAGAAATAAGTTAATGAGGACGATCGCAAATTCCAAAATTCTTAATTAAGTTTGATCCCGCTTTACCGCTAGACACTTACGTTTTAGCCATTAAACTGAGTTTGTTTTGGCATTTGTAACAGTCCATTCCTCGCCATGAGAGTGCTACGACAGTTGTGCTCAGATAAACGCTGACGCTTCCACACGCGTCGGTCATGCTCGAGAACATTATGTACATGGCAATGTATGGTATTCTGTGGCGTCGTTGTGTAAATGTTTAAGAATCAGAAATTAATTCCGAGAGTTGCTCAGGGCTGAGGATTTGAGTTTGTTAAGTGGGCCAGCAATTTTCTTGAGCTTATTGAATATATTCCAATCGCTGATCGACATACGGCTGGCATTAACTTTGATGAGCCTGACGAAAACTTGAAGATTTTGGGTTTACAGTAGTCACCTAGCAGCGACGCATTCATATTCGCTGTGAATATAAAAGATCGGCCAGTTACCAAACGCAATATTTTAATTATAGTCGCACGTCACTTTGATGTTCTTTATTTTTAGCCGCTTTTAAACAATTTCTCGCACGCCGTGGGTTAGTTTCGACTGTGTATTCTGCCAGCGCCAGGACTGTGGAGATTTATAGGTTTTTTAAGAGACCCGGATTATTTGCTCTTGAGTTTATATGTTTGAACTCTTATTGTTCCGATAAGTGTTTTCTTATTTCCCTTTTAATAGTATACCATGGGTTCATTTGCTGAATTGAGATCTGTTTTCCATTCGCACGTTAAAAGGTTACGCATATCTTCTAACCTTCGTTGAACTAATGAATGCTTAAAATATTCAAGTCATGAGTGATTTACAGCCGACACAAGCGCTAATAAAACGCACTTTCCACAAATTCTACCTTAGTGAACAAAGTAGAACCACACTGAAGCCCTCAAATAAAGAAATTCATGTATGGAATACCTTACTAAGTTACATCAAGTTTAAACATTTTTTTGGAGACTAGATTTATTATGTTTACTCCTACAAAAGTTTTTTTTAGTAAAGAAAACCCGGGTTTTGAAGATATTTCATAAAATCCAATTCGTTTCCTTAAAAATTTGTTTTCACTTCACTTAAGATTTCTTTGTCGCAATAGAGTCAAGAATCACTTTTTATCTGCTTAAAATTATGAATTTTTGTATTAAAATAAATGTATATCCATATATATGTTTATGTATGTGTATGTATATGTATGTGTATGTATATGTATATGTATGTGTAAATAAAAATTTATGTATTAAATAATTTTATTTATTATAACAATTAATTAAGATGATATAAGTATACGTCATGGGTTTTGTGACCGATATTTATATAAATAGACAGTTAAATAAATGGACAGAAGATAACTTAGTTTTATTTTGCACAAATGCCTGAACAAAAGTGAACATTTTTCACGATCGATTTTATATTTACGGGTACTGCAATGACTATCGCAATCACAACTTCCTTAAAAACAAATAATAGAAATAAAGATATTAAATCTTAAAATATATTTCAATATTCGTAATTAATATTATAATTAGTTTTATAACCCCAAATGATTTATTTTAGACAAATTATATTTATTTAAATGAATAATCTTTATTTCCTAACAAGGTTACATTAATTGTAAACAGATGGCGCCACCTTTAGGAAGCAAATTCAATTATGTTTTGTTTATTTAATAAAACAATGAATTTAGAGGTATAACAATTTCTAATTGAATTGTACGTTGAAGATATGTGTAACAATATGAATTATTAAACAATAAATTAAATATTGAAGAATACAATTATTGATTTGCGCCCATATATACATCAATATGTACTGCCTATGTCTACTAACCTAACAATATATTATATTACGAACTTTATGGGTTTACTGGAAGAAAATTCTTATTAGGGTTAAGATGACCTTTGTAAATTTATGTGATATTTATCCTTTTGTGAATATTTTTTGTTTTATTAATTTATTTATTAAACATCTTGAAAATATTATAAACATGGACGGACTTAATGCCAGAGGCATAATCTCCTAGTCGACCTTTGTGTATTATGTTTGTGTGTACAATAAAGGAATAAAAAAATACGATATACATTTCAATGACCGATTATGTAATCGTAATGTAGATAAAGTAATATTCATACTTTTAGACTTAAAACTAAATACCCTGTTTAAAAATAAAAACCGTGTTGTAAAAAATTAGGTAATAGTACTTTTTCGTACCGATTTTGGGCATTATCCTTTGAAGTTTGCGATTGGAAGTTTTATATCTTTGTTTTTTATTGTAACTACCATTTAAGACTCAAGATTGTCCTGTATTTTTCTTATATTTTATAAAAATATTCGGTTTAAGTTCACTATCAATCTGGGACTACTGATATATAGCACATATACACATAAGTAAGGCCTATAAAACAAGCAAATGTTACTTTAGGCTTATAAAAGTATAACGTAGTTGTAATAAAAAAATAAAGAAGTTATTAAAATAAAAAATATCATTTTAATAGTGGTGTCTAAAGGTAATAAGGTCTTGCTTTGTCGTACAAACTGGACCTTATGAGTCCGAATCTCGCGAGGGGTAATGATCTTATGTAGTTGTCTCTGAGCCGTAAAAACAGTCAAATTTATACAATGTGATTTATTAAATATGTTTATTAATATTTAAAATTTAGATTATATTGATAATACATTTATGGATTAAGACTTGTAAATTTAGTCGACTGAAGTCGAGTTTATTTTTCTTATCGTGAAATGGGATAAAATGTAATTTTAATAATTTTTATAGGTATAAAAGTTTTCTTATGCGAAAACACGAATTGTATACATTGGGTTCACCATGATACTTTATGCGGGAAAATTTTTGAAGCGTTTCAATTGTAACTGAGTCAGAAATGTCGTCTAACGAAGCCATTTTATGTTTATAGAGAGATTCGTGTTCCAAGAAATGGGTTACCTTGGATCACGTAACTCGTTTTCATAGTGCCTCAAATTGTTAAAATGTTCTAATAGTAATACAAAATTTCTGTTTGGATTAAACTCGTAGTTTTTTAAGATTTGTCGGTTTGTTGTTTTGATCTTATTTGTTTAGGACAGCGTCGTAACGTTGTTTAAGTATATATAAAAATTGCTTGTAGTATAACTTCACTTTCATTGGTATAAATAAAGAAAACATATGTATAATAAAAGCTTATATGTTAGGTTATATAAAAAGCAAATAAGATGTTGCTTGTTATTGGTTACATACAAACTTTTTCGTACAATATAAGTACCTTAAAATATTGGCGATTATTTGAAATTTGGGCGTGGACCCGACCGTCGTATTTTAAGGCTCCTGACGCAAATATTTAGTCCAGTTTAGTTATTGCGTAAAAAATCGTGTGTCCTTTTGTGGTTAGAATGTTGTAAGAAGGTGAGAATACGGAGTAATTTTTGTTTGCTTTTTGAATGTTTTCAAAATGGTATTCGGTTAAAAGAGTATTTGTTTTGATAAATCCAAAGTAAAAAAAATACTCATTCTTTTTGTGTCGGTGTTACAAACATTAATACGTTATTTTAATGTAGTTAAAAGATTGCGACAATACTCAATTGTAAATAATAATAATAATTAATAAATCTTTATTGTCAAAATTACAGTTATAAACACTTTGAGTCCCTGAATCCTGAACTAGGAATTAAACCTGTATCTCAGGAGTCAGTCCCTTCCACCCATAACAATATGGGCAATTTTGTGTGCGTGTGTGTTTGTGTGTATGCGTGTGTGTGTTGTGAGCGCGCATTTTATCGCAAGATATGATACGATACGATATAATTTAATATTGGCAAGACTAGCAAACCTAACGTTTTGTCTTAACCTCGACAACCGCACCTCAATAACAGTGCCACCTATCAGATATCAGTACGTACATACACATTACCAGAAAAGTTAATAAGAAACTAGTTGTTGCCAGCAATTTATTTTTCGAAACTTTTTTTAAATGTCCTCAAAATCCTTTGTTAATAAGCGCTAAATTTTCTTTTAGGATTCAGTTTGATCGTATCAAAGCCTTCTTTTATTGACCCGAGCTTTACTTGATATACCGTAAGTAGATGATAATTACATTAATTCTAAATAAAGTTCTTATTTTGTTAACTTTGTTTTAAATAACGCATTTTTATGTACACACCTGATGTTAATTGCTCCCGTCACCCATGGACACACAACATCCGGGGAGTTGTAATTAGGTCAATCTGGAAATTACAAAGAAGGGGTTTATTGTATGGGACTGTGAAAATGTGTTATCCTCTACCACCTATATGTTTTTGAGTTGAATGCCACAAATTGACATTTATATAAACATAAAATGTTTAACATTCCTCCGTTTTGATAGGCCATAATTAAACACATATTTTCAACCACAAACCACAGTAGCTTTTGCTGCTGCCGAGGGCACGGTTCAAATCGGGTAAGTACCACGACCTCACAGGACACAGGCGTGAAGTTACTACTTAGGTGCTCCTGCTCCTTCCTTGAGAGCTTCTGCATTAGGCCAGTCACTGCAGGTGGCCATTGCATGGTAGCATTCTCAGGACCGCGATCACGAGTGCCGGAACAAACTTTTGTCTGAAATCGAGACCATGCTTGCCGGTCTAAAATCTCGGATTGGGGTCGACTAAATTTAGTCCAGTTCAAACCACGAAGACACAAGTTTGCGCGTTCACCGCTAAAAAGAAACCCTTTGTCGTATCTCCTCTTTTACAAAACACTCTTCTGTTCGCCACAGCATCTATCAGAATTCTTGGAGTCAACATATCGAACGACGTTCAGTTCCGCGGACACTTGGAAGGAAAAGCCCAATTGGCTCCAAAAAACTGGGCGACCTCAGCAAAACGAGGCAGTATTTCCAGCCATCAGACCGTCTGAAGTTATACAAAGCGCAGGTACGGCCACACATGGAATACTGTTCTCACCTCTGGGCTGGGGTACCCCTTTACCAGCTTCTTTCATTTGACCGCATTCAACGTCGAGCTACTCGAATCGTCGACGATCGAGCTCTTTCCGATCGGTTCGATTCTTTGGCCCTTCGAAGAGATGTAGTATCTCAAAGCTTACTATACCGCTTTTACCACGGCGAGTATTCAGAGGAATTGTTCGGATTAATACCAGCTGCATAATTCACTAATCGTAAAACACGACAATCCAGCACATGCCATCAATACCACCTCGATGAATGGCAGTCCACCACAGTACGTTTTCGTCATTATTTTCTGCCATGCACGCCACCCCTGTGGAACCAATTGTCACCAGCGGTATTTCCGGACCGAAACGACTTATTCTTACCTTAAAGGCCGGCAACGCCCTTGTTACCCTTTAGGTGTTGGAGGAGTCCATGGGCGGCGGTGATCACTTATCATCAGGTGAGCCGCCTGCTCGTTTGCCTCCATCTATATAATAAAAAAAAACACTATTACCACTAGCGAAGTTCTACTATTTTAACTTCCAGCTATTTGTTTATAGGTATTATTCATTTAGTTAATGTAAAATTATTACGACATTTATCACTTTACTCCATTACTTATTGCTCATTCAAGCTAATTCTATGATCGTTATGTCAGGCTCTGACAGAAATATTATAATTTCGAGCTACATCCAGTATTTTACCTCAAACACTTAAAAAGAAAAGAAGGAACATTACAGTATATTTGCTATTTCCGGCCAAGCATCTTGTTTCCGCGTTGTATTTTTATAATTTTTAGAATTCAGATTTCATACACATTTATGATATCGGTGTACTCCTATCACTAACACATATTTCTCTTGAGACCACTCGATAGAACTAAGAGTAGGACGCTTTGAAGTGACCGCTGCGGGGAACAAATCGGAATATGCAAGAACGCTCTATGCAACTGTTCGCGCGCTCTATCGCCGTTTACATCAAGCTAGCGAGCATTCTTAGAATGTTCCGTTGAATCTTTGCAAATGTGGCCAAAAAAGCGAAAGAATCCTCTATAAATCATCTGTTTACAGTAAAAGACTTTTAAAGATTTGGGATAGAATGAGCATTCGCTCGTTTGGCTTTTATACTACTTTAATATGAAAAATGTTATGGAATGTATTTTTTTGTGTTTTAATTTATTTGCCGATTTATTCACGTTCGAATGATTTTTGTTCCTTATGACTTTTATAACATTTTTATGAACACAAAAGAGAACCTTTTGTGTAACACAATTACAAAACAGAACCTAAATTAAGAACAGAAACCTCAATATTCGTGGTAGTTAGTGCTTGTACATAGGTTTGGTTTATTTACCGACCAAAATAAATAAATACAGGCGGCGCATATTACTAATCAGTAAAGTATCAATATTTTTAATTAAAATGTGTTTTTTTTAGAAATTATAATATTGATTTTTCCTTTTTGTGAGAAATTTAAACTGGTGATCCGCGGGTCGGTCTGGAGTATTAAGAGTTTTATTTCGTATAGTATCATAATATTTTTTTTTATTTAATAAGCTTTTATTATATGTTTCTCCGTATTTCATTAACTATCTGGGATTGCAAGTTTCGTCAAAATCAGTCTACTCGTTTTGGAGATCTAATAAATAGAGATAGACAGATAATTATTTCAATAATTGGTTAATTGTTAATAAATATTTATTACATACGCGTTTTTATAACAGCTCATATTTTTACATCACAAACAGTTTTTTTATTTGCTTATTTGATAAGTAAATAGATTATAATAACAGTATAAACAAATTTTAAAACTAACTTTAAAACGAAACAACCATTAGACCTTAAGTAATAAAATATAAAAAAAATATAAATTTGATAATCAGTTCCCAGTTCTTTACAGTACACATTTAAGCAACGCTCATGCCTTTTTGTTGAAAAGCTGTAGTGAATCATACCCGCACTAGACCACAAAATAGTGACCATCTCCTTTCTAGGTGTCATTTTTGGTTAAGGGCACTGCTTTGGTGCTGAACCAGGACCTAACTAACGTGCTGATTGCTTTTGATTGTCGAAAAGATTCCATTTTTCATCGCACCTAACAAGGCGGTTCAAAATTCCTTAATTTCTTTGCCTATTGAGCAGCGTATGTCGACGTCTCAATGCGTATGTTGCGCTGGCGATCGTTAAGTTCGTGGGGCACCCATCTATTTACCTAGCTTTTTTACCTTACCAATTAGTCGAAAATTAATCAATATTGTTTTGATGTTTAATATATATGCAAAACATAAAAGCTGCTGCTAGCCCAGCTGTAGATTGGGTTTCCTCAGCATCCACAATCCTCTTTAATTCATCATTGTTGACCAATGTATCTGGACGACCACGAGCTTCATTTTTCAAGTCAAAATTT
>JAOCPS010221564.1:0-23673 GCA_025505425.1 Graphium colonna
CACAATACCGCTAAATTACATTTATATTGAATTTTAAATAAAATTTTCGTTTAAGATTTAACAACCTTGCACCACGTTAAATAGGTCGCTAAATCTGTTTAGCGAACTTAAAATTTGTCGGCCTCGATCAGTTCTTAATTTAAATGTATTTACTTAAAGGACAATACCCAAAAGCGGTACCAAAAAGTGTCACGCTTCAAGATCAAAATTACATAGTAATTATTTCTATATTCGTTTGCGGCATTACGATATATGGATTTCATTTTTGAACAGCGAATTTAATTTAAAGTATGAAATCTGAGATGTAGAATGCAATAGAAACTATTTCTTCGAGTTTATCAAATATCAGCGAAACCCGTGTTTTCTTTACGAAAATAACTTCTTTAGGAGTTAATATAATAAGTCTAGTCTCTAAAAAACATATTTTAACTTGATGCAACTTGGTGCGGTACGACGAATAAAAGCATTTTCCTTTGTTTAGGTCATATTCTAACGAAATTTGGTACAACCGTAACTACGTTTCTAAATAGTCACAAACAAGCTATTGGTAAAAATCTACCTAAACTGCTTTGCTATCTAAGTTGTATGATTATTCAATATCTAACCGATTTTTAAAACTATCAACCGATGCTTTTGCACATGGCACATTGCTTGATACATCGCATTTACAACATTTGCATCTCTCCTTCCCACATATGCAGAAATTGTCTTGAATGCGTCTGGTCGGTTTATACAAGTCGACCGAGACACGTATTCGAACCGGTTGATTGCTATCCTTTGCTATCGATATGCTTCCACTTTTGCTGTCACTCGCTGCGCTTTAAAATATTTTTTTTATCAGACGGTGGCTACTGTGCAAGACCATGTGATACAACCATTGACGTACAAAATACCCTAGATGTACAATCAGCATCCTAAAACGTCGCCGGCACAAATCAAACTAAGTACTCATTTACTTTGAGAAAAAACTTCAATCATAATTTTAATAAAAACAACTTTATGCCCTGCGCGTAAGATTGAATTTTAAAAATAAATATATACAGAATGATTGGTGAGTTATCTACGATATTAAAGGAAGGGAAGGGGTATAGTTTTAGATCAAATGATCCAATAAATGAATGGAGTGTGGCGGCTGTGATCAGCTGGTACGCGCAAGGCCGTCGATTCCATCGACCGTCGATCTAATTCCGACCGTGTCCGCTCGGATGAGCATGAATTACGTAATTAATTTTTTAACTTTAGATTATGTCTACTCAGTGATAAATCAATATTTATTTTTAATAATATTTTTATTCTTCATAAATGATCCCCACGTATAGTCTTAAAGTATTGAAAGTGACTCACTGGTCATGCTGTAATACACAAAAAGGACAATTTTGATAAGGGAATTAATAATCTAGGGCTTTTTGTGTCACTGGGTACAATATACAATTTTATAAACAGCTGTTTTATAACTAGCTGCACCTTTACCACCGATGTGCACACAAAGTTAGTCCATGGGCGACGGTTATCACTTAACTTCAGGTGAATCGTCTATGACGTTGTCAATTTTTTTTATAAACATACAAAAGGAAGTGCAAGCATCGCTTATCCTAACTGTTGCCGCATAACAAAGTTAAATATTAATAGCGAGTGCTGGAGCGCCATGTTCAACTTTTCGGAATCAACTTTTGTGGAATATAAACTTAGGAACCTTCAAGAAGAGCGTCTGTTCAATGACCGGTTGGCGCAGTTGCATAGTTGCTAAAAAGCAGCGGCATCGTAGGTCGTGGGTTCGATTCCAACCCTTGGCAAATATTTGTATAGGCTACAAATAATTGTTTCTGATATGAGTGTTTGTCTCTGTGCAATTTACGTATACGGGCCTTTTAAACACAAGACTTGAGAAAAAAAACAAAAACTTAAAAAAATTGAATAATATTAGTTTGTGCCGCGGCAAATTAACTTACTTTTGGCCAGTGGCAAATACATTTGGCAATGTTACGGACAGTTTCGAGCCAAAGTTCGGCACGTGGCTATCGATGTTGTATTGCAATTGGGTGCCATCCCTGAACTCAATGGATTGTATTGTCAGATTGTTCACGTCTAAAATCTGAAATGTATCGAGTGCAATGTCACGTTTTATGTTATGATAGTGAGTAACAAATGGGAAAATTATTAATGACTTCTAAGATTGGAGAGTAAACAGTGGAAAAATATTTTAGAAATTTCGAATACGTTTTAGGGTTGTCAATTTGAAATTAAAAAAAGTACTCAATATATTACATACATTACAGTTTAAAGATGTTTAAAAACTTCGATACTTTTTTGATTATCGAAAAAATATACGTCGTGTCTTAACTATTTATTTACCAATTATATTACGCATACAAAACGGCTAAAATGTAAAATTACGAAGTTTTTTTTTGCACTATGAGACTGAATTCATAAATAGCGGTAAATGATCGTTAATCAAGCAAGTTAGCATAAGTGTAGTTTCCGGTCAAGCAACATTTCATTATTAAATATTTAGGACATTGACCGACCAAATTCAATGTCAAGTTTAGATTGAAAAGAACTTTCTAAAACGTGAATAGGATTAGTGACCACATCACAATACGCACTGACGTCATCTTGTAAAATTAGTTGACGCTATCTTTTTAAAATACAATAGTGAATGTAAGGATAGTTTCGCATCAACCAGAGGACGATGTCTGGGGTGTGTTGTGGCCTCTTAGATAATCAAACACATTTAAATCTGGTTTAGTGACACCCTCATTCCTTACTTTATCTAGAGTTGCCAGGTACCAGTTATATCACATTACATTTCCGAGGAAATTCATGGGTTACAAATATGGTTGGTAAGAAATTGAAAATAGATTTTTCATATATTTCAAATTGTAAATCACTTTGCTTGCAATATTCCACTAACATAATTATGTCAACAACCTGGTGCAACTCCATATTATAAACATCTCTTTTTGTTTACTATAACTTTTCTCTTATATTATTATAAACCAAAAGATGTTTGAAATTCAGCCATGTAATTCCTGGATATTGAAGGAAGCACATAATTTCAAAACAGATGTGGATTCCCTGGCAATCTATCTAACAACCCTAATTCTATAGGAGGCAAAATTTTTGACTCTATTATTTAAATCATAATATTATAAAAAATCAACAGCCTTCACACAAAAACATTCACAGTTTTTTGGTATATAACTGTGAACCAAACTTAAGGCATTAATATCAAAACATACCAATAGTATTCTTAAAAAAAATTATAAAATCTCAAGTGTATGTATAATGTAACCCGTAAAAAATATCAAAGCTTGCAGATTATGATAGTGCTTCTAACAAAGACAGGTCAAATGATAACAACTACTTGTTATGATGGACATTATCTACGACATCACTTGCAAATGTCAAACATATAACAATAATAATATTCATTGGGAAAATTTCTACACACATTTAATCATTACTAAATTTAAATTATATTCAGTGCTAGCTGATGTCATTAATAATTTGTTTCCGAAAACTGTTATGATATATAGCATTACACAGAGATAGTATAAAATAAAATATATCTGGTTTTATTGCAAGATTGCTAACCCCTTTTCTTCCAACTCATCATATTTCCCAATCTTAAATATTTATCCGTTACCCCTTTGGACCCATCAGCCTATGTTGATGCATAATTGACTATGCATAAAAAAATCTTTATAAGGTAATGTGTGTGGACATAGGTTATCTCACAACACAAGGTGAAACATCAGCTCCTAAACAAATAGAAATATAGAAAAAGAATGCTACAAGTAAAAAATTACAAATCTTTTGTATATATTTTTAAGTAAGCCCTAAAACCCAACTTATGCCCGTAGATACAAAAATCATATAATATATGCAGATAATTAAAAAAAACTTAAATAAGATTTTTAAGGATGTAATAAAAAATACCATACTATTTCATTGGTGTTTTGCAGTACATCGAAGTTGAGATCAGCAATACCAGATAACACTTTGTTCTCAAAATCCACATCTAGTATTAGAGATATGTGACGGATTATAGCAATTTCTGCAAGAAAATATTTTTTAAATATAATGAGAAATGTTCACATCACAAATTTACAGAAGTTTATGAACATAAAACAGAAATAAATACATTGTTCACTTATTGAATATCTTTTAAAATAATAACATAATTAATTACCTGGTCTTGAAAAGGAAGATGGATCCAAAGGACTTAATGCTCCCATAGCTTTCTCTGGACTAGAATATGAAAAAGGAAATAATAAATAAGTCCATATCAGAATTGAAAATTTTAACATTTTAACTAAGTGTATGTACTTCACTAAGCGAACACTAATATGGAATGAGCATTCTAAAGATTGAATTGAAAGATGTTGGATAAATTCTTGAGATATATCTATTTATCTATATAAAACCTGTATATGTGTATAACTGTACTTTTTTAATTTAAGATTCACAGTATAAGTGGACACTAAAATTATTGTTAGGCTAAATTTTTATCAATAAATAGTGAAATGAATTTTTCATACATTGTTTAGAATTAGAGTAGAGGTATAATTTAACGTTTACTTTGACAGCTAGTAGTTTAATAAAATTCCTTTACGTACACGGACTTCTAATATATCTTTCCGTTCAAACTGGGTAATTTTTGCATAGTGATAACGTGTATTACACTTACTTGCTAATTGCGATATATTTATTAATCACAGAACTCGAGAAACTTTTTAAATTAGATCTGTGTAAATCAAAAATATTTAATGATTTTCTCAATGTTGTAAAACAGGCCTTCTCGTATTCATATATTTTAGGAGCTCGCAAAATTAAGCGAATATGCCGCTTGATTACTTTCGTGCAAATGACAGCCATTTTTAACAGATAAGAAATAAAATTTTAGCAACCAGTTATTTCGTTTGTTTGTTTACACTTTATTACAATTTTATTAACAAGTAATAACAATACCACAGAAGAGTTATCTTTTCTTAATTTCACTATTACATAATAGTAAACTTTATATAAATTGTTATGCCACAATCTAAAATGAATAAAACTAAATCAAACTGTTTTCTAATCTAATAATTTGGATTGATTTAAGAAAAGTTTGCGGATAAAAGTAATCATAGTATACCCTAAATTGATATTTAGGTCAAGTTTGATAAAAAGCTGATAGTTGTCAAATCTGACATATAGTCGAAATAAATAAACCGTATGAAGAAAAATGTACTTTGCATTTCATTTTTCAAGCAAAGAATCAATTAGTTGGTGTCAATATTTTACTTTTAATATATATAAAAAATGCATTAATAACATGTCTTTTAGATGACCAACGAAAATCGAAGTTTGTGATATCCTAATTAAGGAACGATTTAAATACCTAATTGAGGTATAGTGAGTAGTGACACTAATGTTTGTATAGTGTGTGAAAACATGCTGTCCAGGTTTCATCATTATCATGGATCTAACATTATTTTATTTGAGGACAATACTGTTGCCTATAGAAAGGCAAGCTTTGCTCATGGACTGACTTTTAGCGAGAAGCCATTATTACCAGGTGAAATATTTTTAGTGGAGATCGAAAAAACAGAACGAGGATGGAGTGGTCATATGCGATTAGGTCTTACATTATTAGACCCACAGACTGCTGCTCTTGGAGATAAGGGTCTACCTCAGTATGCATTGCCAGATTTGGCGAATACAGGAATGTCATGGATATTTCCAATTTCGAAGTCCCAAAACAATGTTTTAATTGAGTTGGTGAATCAAGGAACAAGTGGTCGACGTGAGAGTGAGTCTAGAGTATCTGTTTTAGGAGATGGGCATAGTGTGAAGACACCTCGTGGTTATATTTCTAAAATGTTGTTGAGACCACAGATATTGTCTCAAAATGGGACCCCACAAGGTATTTTGCCTATGGATGCAGGTAGTAGAATTGGAGTTATGTTTGTCCCATGTCCAAAGACCCGAAGAGATGATGCTGATTTAGCTGAAATGCATTTTATAATAAATGGAGAAGACCAAGGTCCTTGTACGAAGGCTATACCTTACACCAGTGGACCATTACATGCTGTTGTTGATGTATATGGCACAACTAAACAAGTTAAAATTGTGCAGCTATATGGAGGTAAGAACCCTAGTTTCAATGTCTTTCTATCATTAAGTTTATTTATGTTTTGTTAATACTCAGTAAACAAAAAAAATAGATATCATGCTAGTTAGAATTATATCTACCTAGTTTAGTAAGTTTTCACTGGTTAATTAATTTTTCTGAAAAAGTTGTATTTCATTTACAGAATATGTAGAAATTTACAAAATTTTGAAATATAATTTAAACAAATCTTTACTTAAAAATTTACTTTAAATATATAATATTTTAAATCCAAACATTTCAAATTAGGAAAATTTTACAGTTGCTTATTGTAACATTATGTAAACAAAAATATTAATTTATATTGTAATTTTTTTTTTCAGTAAAAACCCTACAGAATGTTTGCCGTGATGCAATTCTCCAATACGTAAATATTAGTTCAGTGAAATCACTGCCACTGCCAAAGTGCTTAAAAGACTTTCTACTGTCGTAGACTTAGAGAAAAAGGAAAAGGTTATCTTGTGATGACAATAAGACTGTTGATGCGCAACTCTTTTACATTTTGGCATATTTGATTCAATAATTAAATGTGTAGTATTTATTGGCATTGTAAAATTGAAAAATTTTAAGGATATTGCTGCAATTTAATTCAGCACATTTTTTTATATTTATAAAAAAGTTCTAAATAAAGACACTTAACTTCCATAGACATTAAATACTATCCATAAGCATAAATGATTGATCAAAAAGTGGGATAAGATATTTCTTGATCATTTAGTTCTACAGCACACAGTTAAGCTATTCAACTGTACCAGAAGGTGTATTAAATTAGTTGCACCGTTATAAATATCTATGTAGAGCAAAGACTTTGTTGAAATTCTGAAAAATATTCTGTTGAATAAATCTGACGTCATAGTTCAGCTATATACATTTGCTAAGTTCCTACCATTTATTTGGATAAATATTCCTTGAACATCAAAATTTTTGTAAATTTATTCATATTTATGTTTAGTATTTGTTGATCAACCTGTTTTGTAATTAAATTAATAAAAAGCTAATAATATGTTACTTTGTGTTTACATTTTGAATATTTTTTTTATTTTTTCTTTGTCTCGGACGTCACATGGATTCCATATCATAATATTAACTTTCCATATCATAAGATTCTTAATACAATTTAGGTTCATCACGAACATAAGAATTACAAACCTACCACTGATTCAAAATTTTAAACTATTGCTTACACTTTAAAACTATAGATAAAATAAGAAATACACTTGTTTTATTACAATTTGATTGTAAAAGAAAAAAACTAAAACTATTATAAACCATGTGAAGGTGGAACATATAAAATTTAATTTTTCTTAGTATAACAATTTCTAATTTACAAATAATAGGAATTAATTATTGTTTATTGTGGTAAATTGCCAGCAATATCTTGGAATGGTGGATGACCAGGATTATTCCTCCAACTCGCCGCGGGATTCGAACCCTAGGTCTCCAGGCTACTGAATCAAGAGGTGTACGAAATAGATTTATGTGGCACTATTAAAGATAATAAAAAAACTGTTATAAATTTAAAGAACGACGAAGATTAGCCATTTATAATTGCCCAGAGTTTTTGGAAAATAATCCGTAATTAACTCGTGATCTTTTGGCTGTGAATTAAAGGTCGTAGATGTGACCGTCATTATAAACCTTTGAAAAAGCCTCTTATTTTCATAATAATTATATACATAGAAAACAACGAAATCGACTTCAAATGCCTTAGAAATGAACATTCGTAAAACAGATTTATCAGTTATATTAATAAAAAATAGTGTTGGGTCAATTTTATATTCATAAAATATATATAGGGATATGGAGGTTATAAAATCTTGAAAACCGGTTCATAACTTGCGGAGAAATCAGCAAATAAACATAAAAAACATCGTTGTAATGAAAACCGGCTCCTTTTTGAAGCTGGTTGAAAACTTAATTAAATCCTAAGCGGTAGCTCCAGGTGCCCGTTTGAATTCTGTTTATTCAAGGCGAACCTGAGTTCAAATTCCGGTGCAGGCAACGACGAAATTGTTCCATTTTAAGTGCTGCTTGCTGTTCGCTCTTTGTTGCCCCACAGTTACTTTACTGCGGTGAATGAAAACATCGTGATGACACCTGCATATCAAAGACTTAGTTAATTTTTCTAAAATATGTGAAGATCGCCTATCCCCATTGGGCCTTCCCTATACCAGTGGTTCCAAAATGAGCGCTAGCGCCCCCTTGGAGCACTGAAGCAATTTAGGGGGGTTCTGAACCTCCCGCGTTCATTCAAGAGAGTGGTTTAAATTGGGCTCTTGTGCTCTTTCAGATAGTATTGTTATCTTAGAAGGTTATAAATTTTTAGTGGGGCGTTAGATATTTTTTTTCTAAAATGGACCAAAACGTTTAGGATCCACTGCCCTGTACTATGCCCTATACCTTGTACCTGGAGGAGGCGTTTATTCAGCAGTCAGACAATTTAATAAATAGTTGGTCACTTTAAACTCTAATCATAATATTTATTGATGTTTCACAATGCGTGTTTGTTTTGTTGCTCTTACATCAAATTTTTTCCTGACTTACTTAAAAAAGAAAATATAGAGCAATTTATATTGAATAAATTATAATTATATTCACAGAAAACAGCGAAACCAAAAAATGTGACGTGAAACAACATTTTAAGTCATTTTGATTTAAAAAGAAACTGTTGTACCGATTTTCATGAAAATTTTATGGGACCATATCCTTTCGAATATATTATATTTCGAATATATTTTCAAAATCAGTTCATAACTTGCAGAAATTAGTAAACATAGAAACAGTCGAATTGAGAACCTCCCTTTTTTTGAAGTCGGTTGGAAATGATATAATATACGGCGTTAATCTACTCGACTTTAAGTTTGCGTTTCTTAGTATTTAAAAAAAAAAGAAATATTTATAGAGCAGAAACATTGTGGCTGACCCTTTTTCATGTTAAATGTGTTCTGAATCTCGAGGTTGTATACTTAACCTCTTTCATATATGTATCTGGTGCTTAGGTCATAAACTGACCCAGATAGACAGTTTCTTTTATATCCTAAAATAGTGTTTAACATAATTTTCAAATATTTAAATTAAATAAAAATGAAAATAAGATCGTCACAATATTTTTATAACTATTTGTTTACACACAGACACGTTACAAAAAAGGAAAAGAAAATTTAATACAAAGTCACTGCACTATTTGAGCACGAAGTTTCTTCTAGCAGACCTGTAAGAAAGAAATCAACTTATATTTTTTTCTCTTTTCATAAATCTCTTTCTTCTATTTCTAACAAGGTACACCCGGTTAACAAGAGTTTCAGGTAATCGTGTTAACGTCCAACGTAAATATAAACCTCAGATTCAAAAATTATTATAGAGATGGAGTGTTATACAACAAAAATTGTATTTCGTATTTCTTGAAACAAATTAAAGTATGCATCATATTTAAAAATACAAAAAAGATGTTGCAAATTTGTATACTCCCAGCTATCTTTATGAGCCTAGGATAGCATTCCTTAATTTGTTTTTTAATAGAAGAAAGTACGCACGACTTTTGGGGATGCCGGATGGCCATTTCTACCCTTTTATTTTCCCACTCCTATCCTCTTCAAATCCTTAATCCTATCCTGTCCAATAAAACTATTCTATCCAATTTTCCAGGTCGACGTGTTGCGTGTCCATGTGCGACGCGATCACTTAACATCTGGTGATCCGTCTGCTCGTTTGTCTTATACAGGATGATTGGTCGGTCACCGACGATATTAAAGGAAAGCACTTAGTACTCGATTGCCATCATATTTATGTAAAAAAATTAGGGGGCATAGTTTTAGCCGAAATTTTCTAATTAATGAATGAAGTGTGGCAGTACAGTGTAATGCCTACTCAGCTGGGCATGCCGCAAGTCATCGACCGCCCCGCCACTCCATTCACGCCGTGTCCGCTAGGGTGAATATAGTTTGCGTAACAATATTTTATAACCTTATGTTAACTTAGTCGTAAATTAATATTTATTTTTAATAATATTTTTATTCTTCATATATGATCCCTACATATAACGTCCTTAAATATTGGAGGTTACTCACCAGTCACTCTGTGTGTATAGTAGTGAATTCCATAATCTTATTTTATGCACTAAAAAGGAATTTGAGAAATAACTTATTTCATGAAGTGGCCCGTTTTATGTAGATTTTTGACGAGAGCTGCAATTAAAATTTGGTGCATGGATGAAGGAAAATCGACCTATTAAATATGAAGGGCAAGAAGGATTATGCAAAACATTGTAAAGCTAACCATTTTAGCTGTTTACGGAGATCATGCGATCACCGAATACATGAGTTCTTTAGACGTTCTAAAACCTACTCATTGGCATCTAAATAACAGACATCTGCACAGTCTAAAATTGGCATAATAATTATTTCTTAGAACAGTACAAACACAGGAAACTTGTTTTCGAACCTAGTCTCCACCTTTGTTATTATATTTTCTTGTAAAATGGTTTCTTACCATGGTAGAACAACTAAATCTTTAATTTTTTACCAAAATTCGCACATTAGCTTTTTTGATAAAGAAAATAACAATCAATTGAAATTCTAACTTTTGTTTATAATGTAGGAGGCCCTTTTCCTCAACTAATAAACCCATAGAGAAATGTTATGTATGAACCTCCGTAAATAGTTCAAATACTGATGTCATTTTTGTTATTGTGTCATACTCATTTTCGTTAATAATGGAAGACACGATTAAAACCGAAAATGAAGGTAAAGTAATGGAATTTGTGGCGAAAATTTATCGTAAAGCTATATTTATATATTAAAATATGTTTATGTCAGATTACAGTCCTTCAACTGACAAAGGACAAATGGAGGAAAAATACGACAGTTATTTGATGGCAATGAAAAGAGTAAAAAGGCAATCTATAAACAGAAGCATTGCGCTGGAGGATACCTCACCACGTGAGCGGCGAAGAAAGAGCGATGCTAGAAAACAGACTACGTATTTATTATTTCTGTTCTTATAAATCATACATCTGAGAAGTAAACAGACTTTAAATCAGAGTATTATCCACAGAATCTTTTGCCCGTAACTCCTCGCTATATTGCCATGCTTGACCATTGACCCAGATAATATCTGTAATCTTGTTTTCTGTCAACATTTAGACACCCAAGAAAAAAAAAGACAATTTTTTAAATCCTTTGGATATTCCAAAGGATTTAAAAAAATGTCTTTTTTTTATGTAGAAGGAGGCAAACGAGCAGGCAGCTCACCTGATGTAAGTGATCACCGCCGCCCTTGGACTAGACCAGAGGAGTTACAAGAGCATTTTAGCAAGCACCGGCCTTTTAGATAAGGGTACGCTCGTTTCTTGAAGGTCCCTTACTCGTATCGGTCCGGAAATACCGCTAGCGACAATTCGTTCCACAACGAAGTCGTGCGTGGCAGGAAATGTCGGCGAAATCGCACGGTTGTGAATTGCCAACCATCAAGGTGGTGTGGATGGTGTTTATTGGTTTGTCGCGTAATGTAGTAGTCCAATTTTATTTGATATCCTTTATCAAACTGGGGTAAAGCAAATAATAGCTTGGTATAGTAAAGCTACCTACGTTTGTGTTTTAATGGAATTGTTACTTTGGTTTTTTTTTATTTTTAAATTTCATTTAACAATGTCTATAATTCATAAATAATATAACGTCCATAGACATAACTAATTACGATTAGCCAACTTCGCAGGAGATATTATAGTGCACAAGGGTACGCGCAAACACATGCTATTTTATTTTTATGGAAAGGAAGACAAACGAGCAGACGGATCATCTGGTGGTAAGTGATCCCGTCGCCCATGGACAAACGCAACATCAGGAGAGTTGCGAGTGCGTTGTCAACCCGGGAAATTGGATGCAATGGGTGTATGGATAGGATGGGTTGGGATTAAGGATTTGGAGTGGGAAAAGAAAAGGGTAGACATAGCCATCCGGCATATGCATAATTTATTTTATGCCGACTTTTTAAAGGTGCACTCTTCGTTCCTCTTCTTTCATAGCTCGATGGGACGGATATCCGATACGACCGGAGAAAGATCAGGCGCACGGCTAACTTCTTACATGCCGATCCGACGCACGGATCATCTTTTTTTTCAGGCAATCGGGTGATCAGTCCGTATTGCCCTAATGCAGCCAAGAAATAACAACAGAAAGTCATTGTCCCCCCGCGGGGTTCAAACCCACTACCTTCGTTTACAAAGCAAGGGATCTTACCATTAGGCTACGGAGGTGGTAAAATATCGGACCGGTGATATATCAGATCTAGGACTGACTTTCAACATGCTCGATCGACAATCTAATTCATCAGGCAATCGAGTGATCAGATCATATTGTTATTGTGCTCGCGCGGGGTTCGAACCTACGGTGTCTAAAGGCTTATAACACTGTTTAAATGAGGCAGTCTAAGACAATTATTCTCCATGTATCTTTGGCTTCACAATTTTGATATCTATGTACAGAATCACACCTCAAATTTAGTTTTATATTTTTTTTATTTATATTCTAAAAGTTTCTTTATTAATATTTAATTTATTGGTACAATAGTACAGCAGGCAATGCTCCGGAAACCTGGAATGATCTTCAGCGCGCTAATCGTATTAGCACGATGGCTTCTTTGTTGCCCGACGAAATTATTTATCGTCATTCGGATTTTTCTGTGAGGGCTTACGAAACAGCCCTCATGTTTATTGATGTTTCCGGTAATTCTTGTTTTTTGAAATCCTTAAAAATTATGTTTTCATAACTATCAAAAATTACCTACAGGAAATTGACTTATGTAATTTAGATTTCATGGAAAAATTGTGTTCTACCTTTCTTTGACGTGTTCGGTTACATTAGTTATTTTTTGTTCTATATTTTAAATTCTCATACAATACTAGCGGACATGGCTGGCGTTTGTCCTGCCTGAATTTGGTAAACAATAAAATTGCCACCTATTGGCTCCAACTGTGAATCTTTTTTTTTATGGAAAGGATGACAAGAGCGGACGGTTCACCTAATGCTAAGCGATCCCGTCAACCATAGACATAGGCAACAGACGCGAGTGCGTTATCAACCTGGGAAATTGGATAGAATAGGTTTATTGGATAGGATGGGTCAGGGTGATGGATTGGAGGGAAGATGAGTGGGAAAAGAAAAATATAGACATAACCATCCGGCTTCACCAAAAATCATGCATATTTTATTTTATGCCAACTTAATAAAGGACGGTGGTACTTCCCCGGCCGAGCGTGGCCGTAGAAGTGCAGCAAAGGCTGTGAAAAGATGTTACTGATGTTTCTAATATAAATATTTTCGATATAGTGATAATTATCTCGTGTTTATTTAGTTATTTTATTTATTTATTACTTTATGCACAAAATGTTGTACAATGGCGGACTTAATGCCGACGGCATTTTCTACTAGCCTACTTTTGGGTGGTGCATTGATATTAAGATAAAAGAAAAGCTTATTCATGTATCCATTTACATAGGTTTTACCGATTTATGCGAAGCGTATACGATGGCTGGACGCGGTGGTCCCTCGCGGTTGACACAGGTCCTGAACACCTACATCGGTGCCATGGTCCAAGAGATCATGACGCACAACGGGGACATATTGAAGTTCTCTGGCGATGCCTTCCTTTCCATGTGGAAGAAGACGTCCAGCGGTAACATGCAGGATGTCGTTCACAATGCTATCGATTGCGGACTCCTTATACAGAAGAACTATGGTAGATATGTGACGGACGTTGGTGTAACGCTTAAAGGTGGGTTCACAAATCTTTCGTAAATAATTTTGACGTTTTTTTTCTTGACAATGTTTCGAAGCCATGATAAAGTTTTCAGAGTTATACCATTCTATTGTTAAGACGTAAGTCATTTCGTAAGCATTTACTAGTAAAACGTAAACGTTGGGTCCTTATTTTAGTATATTACTTTCGTGGAAGAGTGTGGCACTGTCTTGTTAATATAAAATTATTTAAATTAATAAACTATATATGTCATCCGATTCAATATTTACCAGTGAAAGTCGCGATCGCGGCCGGCATGTCCCGGTTCTCCATTATCGGTGGTGGGGAGTCATCGCTTGCCCACTACGTGATCGTGGGCCAGCCGGTGTGGGACGTGAAGACTGCGGAGTACATGAGCACCGCCGGAGATGTTCTCACTGCTGCCAGCGCCTGGGTGTATGTAAACGAGGCGGAGTACTGCACGCAGGCTTGCGGAGATGGGAGACATACGAAGGTATAGCCACAATTATTCCGTCTATATTTAGTACTACTTTTATAATATATATACCGAATTTCAGTATGTTCTTCCCTCGCTACGAATAACTCATATTCTTCAAAGCTGGCAACGCATTTGCAACTCATCGAAGTCTATAGACAAATTATAACCAATGAACGGTCTTGCTTGCCAACATTTTAAAAGAATACCTAATAAAAATACAAAAGACTGATATTTAATCAACGCATTTCAAGAACCATGATCCAGTAAGCGGCTTATCCAGGATCGCCTCAATGCCGTGGGGGTGTGTGCAAAAGAAACAAAAATATTATGGTATAGCTTGAAAACGTTCGAAATATGTGGGTGTAGGCGGAAGACGTTTTCCTATCCAAACCCCGTTTCACTCACTCGTGCACTTATTCATTTTTCGATCGTGAACATTCTCCCACCGTCGCAATTTGCGATTCCGTTGGTATCACGACAATCTTCTTCGTAGGCCTGCGCAGCACATGACCCTTGCTTGTAGCCACTTCGACCACTCGAACCTTCCCATCTGCTCCCGGGTAGGTCTCCTCGCTCTCCTTCCTTGGGTGTGTACCCACGCCAGGGGATCCCCCAGGTGTTGAAGTAGCGGAAAGTATTCTTCCAGTCATCTGCGTCAGAAGTAGTCGGCCAGAACTTGCGCGCGCCTCCACATGTTACGCGCAGTGAGGTCTCGGTAGTTGAACGTCCCCGGGACGGGCACATGGCAGTTTGGCCCAATCAGGATGTGGTTAGGTGTCAGGGCTTCAGGCTTCGCAGGGTCGACCGTCACGTGTGTGAGGGGTCGGGAGTTCAGGGTGTTCTCCACCTCGGTCAGCAGGGTGTGGAGCGTCTCGTCGCTGGGGTATTTCTCGTGTAGTACTGAGCGCAGGGCTTCCTTCACAGAGCGCACCATGCGCTCCCAGGCACCTCCCATGAATGGTGCCGACGGTGGAATGAAACGCCACGATATGTAGTGGCGTGAGGCCTCATGTTGCATGGCCTCTAGCGTAGCTTGCCCCAGTTCCTTTTCTGCGGCCTTGAAGCACGTCGCGTTGTCGCTCAGAATCTCGGAGGGACACCCCCGGCGCGCGATGAACCGGAGCAGCGCGGAGATAGCAGTGTCCGCGCTCAGCGAGTGCGCTACTTCTAGGTGGATAGCACGCGACGTCAGGCAGGTAAAGAGTGCGCCGTATCGCTTCTCGTGGTGTCCCACCACGGTGACTTCAATCGGTCCAAAATAGTCTAAACCTGTGAACGTAAAAGGGCGTGAGTGATGTGCTAAGCGAGCAGCAGGCAGATTTCCCGTTGAGGGCGAAGCTGGCTTCGCCTTACGCATGCGACATTGCATGCATGCTTTTATTATTTTTTAAACTGTCGGCCTTATCTTCACTACGTGTAATCTTTGCCGAAGTTCATTGACCGCAGTTTCTACACCCCCATGGTGCAGTGACCGGTGAGTATGTCCTATGTACAGTTGGATATAGGGATGCTTTCCGTCTAATACGGGCGGTTGTGTTGTCTCAGTCCCCACCCCTAGGGCTGCGGTAATTCCTCCTTTGACACGCAACGTGCCGTCTTTATCTACGTATGTGCTTATTTGTTAAATGCGACTATCTTGTGCGGGACAGCCTCCTTTTAGTAGTAGCGTAATTTCCTGTGCGAAACTTTCTCTCTGGCTAGCTCTTATCCATAGTCATTCCGCTTTACGCAATAGCTCTGCCGGTATTTCTCTAAATCGCGGCTTGGACACTTCCCTCTTTTTCATAGGTTGAGCCTTTGATTCATTGCGCCTCCAGTCCGGGTCGTGCTCTGAATTTTTCTTGTACCGATTGCGTGTTACTGTAACATTAAATTTTACATTATCAAGCGCACTTATAAATTATGACACTCGCGGTTACCGCAGCCTCTGGATGAGGCCATGTTTCTTATTCTATATTATGTACACTATATACTCTAGACATGTAACCCGGATGCTTATATACATCATATTGCGTTCGCAGAGTTTTCCTTCCGCACGCCGATTGCTGTCCCTTATGTCCTTGCAGGTTACGCGCACTTTCACC
This sequence comes from Graphium colonna, assembly GCA_025505425.1. Taxonomy (NCBI): domain Eukaryota; kingdom Metazoa; phylum Arthropoda; class Insecta; order Lepidoptera; family Papilionidae; genus Graphium; species Graphium colonna. Next base: position 16,472 of record JAOCPS010221564.1, read on the forward strand.
AATATTTACATTTCTGCGTTTCCGATGTGCGGATGTTGACGGATGGACCATGTTATGCTCCCGCCGGTGTGACTCTCTCGCATTGCATTGTTTTTCTGCCAATCTTTTACCCTCCATTCGTTTTCGGATGTCAACATCTTGCCGTTTACCGCCTTTTCGCAGCTTTCTTGGCCTTTTTCGCATCGACTTAGGATTCAAGTGATTTTTACTTATTTCTTTGGCCGTCGGTATATCTTTTACGCACTGTACCGTCCCGCAGAACTTGACCGCGTGTGTCGTAGAGCTGTGACATCCGTGTAGGACTAAGGCTTGTATAGGATGCGACGGGTTGGTGGCGATGACATGCGCACAGCTTTCTCGTTACAATAAGATGCCAGTTGTCTTGCCCGATGAGTATTTATGGCGACGTTCTTTCGTATGTGACGCGGTTTTGTAGATTCTCTAGATGTAGGCAGCTTTCCAGATGACGCTCTTGGACGGTTTCCGGCGCGAAGCTAAGTCGGTTAACGGTGCGTGCGCCTTCTACGTCGAACTCTTCTTCGGCGTATTTTCCTTGTATACAGAAGGATATGGACTTGCTTTTTTCGTGCCGCGTCTCGTTGCCTACCGTCCGCCCCGATGATCTCTGTCACCGATGCGTCCACCAAAGTGATAGTGCTTTCTTCGTCTAATAGCGCGTGCGTGTCCACTTGTCTTAGTGGTCCCTTTAGTGTTACGGGCACTCTCTTCAAGTACGCGCGTCGTCGTTCACTCGGATTAGCGGCCGTTGTTATTTCCCTGGCGGGCTCCGTTGTTTCTTCCTTCCTTGTTTCTTGCGGCTTGTCTACGTGCAATAGTCGGTGATGCATAATATTGCATCTGTTTTAGCCGCACAACGGAGCCTTACACAACTGCCGGCGGTGTTTTCCTTTAAGGCAGCGGAAGCATAAATTGTGCCTTTTTGCTACTTCCCATCGTGTCTTTACTTCCATGTTTGCGTATTGGCGGCACTCAGGTAGCCTGTGCTCTTGTTTGCACTGCGGACAGCGTTCTTTCGTTTTATTTTGCGCACTGTACGTTCTCTCCGGCCTTTTCTGGCGTCGTTCCCGGCCTTCAAACTCCTCTGGGACGACCTCCGGTAGAACGTATGAACTTCACTTGTCCGCTTCTTCATTTAAGAACATCGCTATTTTCTTAAGTTCCGGAAAGTCCTCTTTTTTCTTGGACGCGTAATCATACCACTTTATTTTTCAATATTGGAGTTAATTTCTCCGTGATTACGCGGGTCATTTCCGGGCTGTACAAGTAGTGTGTTTTCTTTAAAGCTTCTATGGTACCCACGATATTCGTAACTCTGTTTGCGAACACACATACATCTCGCGGGTTGTCCGTCACGCTTGACTCAGCAGTAGGCAGGCTGTGGTCTCTTTCGCTGTCCCTCGTAGGCTTCGGCGTATTCTTGCGACATTTTCGCTTGCCGTAAAATAGATGGACGTTTCTTGGTATGCCGTTTTGACGCTAAGCCATTCCCGGCTACTTCTATTGAACATGGGTAACTCTTGTATATACTTCGGTGGCTCCCTTGATACTCGTACTGCTTGTGTGAGGGCGGTGGCCAGGGTATGCATAAGCATAAGCAGGTAGTATGCATAAGCGGCTGCGGGGCGGCGGGGTGCGCGGCGGTCCGAACGGTCGTGTGGTGTCCGGTCAACACAACGGGTGTGGCGGGCGCTGCCTGCACTTCGGGTGCTGCGCGCAAGGCACGCACTTTGGGTGCGGCTATGTATGCGGCGGCGGCAGGTGCGATTGCGGGGTGCCGGGGCGATGGGGCGGGCGTGGCTGACGTGGCGGCGGTGGCTGCGGGCGCGGCGACAGTAGGCTCTTCCACTCCCTCCTTCAGCCAGGCGGAGATCCGTTCCGATGCGAGGTCGTCGTCCTCTTCTTCCTCCTCGCTGTCATCAATTTCGGCCTGGATCCGCTGCACTCGCAGTTCCTGTAATTTAATTTCCGTTTGAGCACGCTGTTACTCGAGCTTAGCCAGCCGCTACCTTGGCTTGAGCTCCGAGAAGAGCTTTTTCTTCCTAGAGACAGTGGAGTGGCGTGACCGAACGTCCACCGATTTTGCCGTACGCCTAGATGCAGGAGTCTCTTTTGACTCGGTCGTGCCGGTAGCGGAGCTACCTTCCGTGGTGCCACTGGCCCTAGAGTTGCTAGCCTCCACTTCGGATCGTTGGACGTTCGCATCCGTAGCGACGTTTCTATCTAAGATAGATTCTGTAGAGACGTGTCTTCTATCTAAATTGGAATAATGAATGATGCTCGTCCGATCCTTCCATGCGCTGCTCGACGATTCTCCGTCTCTGCTTCTGGTTAGAACCATTTTCCTGTTCTTCTCTTTTCACTTTTCTTGCGGATTCTCCAAATCTTCTAATCCGGCTTTCTCGAAAGACCATAAATATTGAGGATCGCCTCAATGCCGTGGGGGTGTGTGAGAGCTTGGAGACGTTCGAAATAGGCGGGTGTAGGCGGAAGACGTTTTCCTAACCAAACCCCGTTTCACTCACTCATGCACTTATTCATTTTTCGGTCGTGAACACCGACCGTACAGAAAGACTGAAGAATGGAATCTTACATTTAACTGTTTGTGCGACTTGTGTAATCTATATTACAACCTTTGTATTATATTACATGTTTTAGCACGTAGGTATTTGACAGAATTCTCCCTAAAAGGCTCGGCCATTTTTTTTAAAACTTTGTTTATTTTCGGACGGAGTTCCGCATGGTTTCGATTTGATATAGTTGGAACAGGTCAATGTTTGCCAAATTGTAAAAAAAAAATGCAATCCACTGTCTTTAACTACATCTAAGTGTAAAGAGTAAGTGACTTGCCATGTTGTTTTAATAGATATATGTTTTAGGTACTTGGTATTGGAGCAACGTGGAAGAGGGTAGAGAAGCTACACTCTTCCATTGGAATATCAAACGGTGAGATCCATGATGGGAAAAGGTTTGAAGATCTGCAATCTTTTTTTTATTCATTATGTATTTGGATTTTTGGGAATATTATTGTATCTTGATATAGAGCAAGAAATATATATGTACATACATGAGATATTAAGGTAGTGTGCTGCATATACATAAAATATATTTTTTTTACGTATTCAGAGATATATTTCTTTATAAAATTATTTAATCAACGTTTCATATGATGTTATTATTGTTATTACACTTAATTGTTCGATTTCCAATATCATATTGGAAATTCTTTTTGTATCTGAATATCAAGAATATCGAAAATCTAGCAGATCATGCTTCATAACTTTTGATATATGGTTTTGCTATCCGATAATGTGGTTGCCTATTAGTAGTTTTACCTACTTGTAAATCGCCATTAAATTTGAGGTTCTAGTGGTTATCAAATAATTTGGTCAATATGTGTGTCAATGAGTGTTTAGTTAAAAATAATGTTAATAGGTGATAATAATACTCCTAGTCCTAACAGCTCCATTGTACTCAGTTTAAGACATATCTCTCATACCACTAAAAATAAAATGTCGTGCATCAAAATTTTTGATTCTAAATTCACTATTTTAATATCACCCATGAATATTGTAAATTTATATATATTGTTTAATTAATCTTAATCTCGACCCATCCTATCCAATAAATAAATTTTATCAAATTTCCCAGGTTGACAACGCACTCGCAACTCTCCGGATGTTGCGTGTGTCCATGGGCGGCGGGATCGCTTACCATCAGGTGAACCGTCTGCTCGTTTGTCTTCCTTTCCATAAAAAAAAAAAAGGAAAAGGATTTTGTAACAACAAATACGACCTCGATACTCATGGTATAAAATCTTTGTTAACAAAACCAATAAAAATTTATCCAATTTAACACTCTTGAAGATACGGTAATTGTAAGAACTATAATGACACTAATATCGTTAGTTAATCTTGTACACGAATAAATGTAATATATTTCTTGAATATACTAATATATTCATATAATACGAAACAAATACTATTTTCACAGAAAATTGTATTCGAAAATTTCTGTGAAATTAGACGTCAGACGCTTAAAAAGTATACTTTACGCCATATTTTGTTGCTGTTAATTAAAACTTAGTCATTTTAAACAGTATCTTTAAAGTAGTTTAATATAAAAAGTTTACGATACAACCTCGAAAACATATCCTTTCATATAAAAAACGAGATTTTTAAAATACGTGAATACATAAAAAATTGGAGCAAATATCTAAAAAAGATATATGAAGTCGAACTTATAACTTCCCCCCATTTTTAAATTTAGTCAAAACGAACTGCAACTGACAGATAGATAAGGCATTATTTAAGGTTTTTTTTTTCATATTCAATCAAATTTCCTGGCCTAGGTTACCAAAAAATCTCTTGCAGTGTCCTTCTCACGCACAAATACGTGCTTACGTTACAGATCACGTAAACCGCTATTTCATGACGAATTTTTTTTCAGGATCTTTCTTACCGTTGTACTTATGATAATAATCTGAAACCGTGAAGCATGACCGTTGCTATTTTTTATAAACATTCTTATATCTGAAATTCTTAATAAACAAATGAATAAAGGAAAAATAATATTGCAAACCTAATGTTTGTAAATTATATTGATTTTATTTGATCTGATTGTTATGAAATATATTTGCCAATAAGGCTGAGTCAGTTAAACAGTATATTTATGAATATTATTATGCAAAATATATGTGTTTATTTATTTGGGTATTTCCATATTATGACTCGATAAGACCACAGTAATTAACATAGACTATCTTATAACGAAAATAGAACTGTTCCACATCGGATAAAAACTTCTATGCGTTTTTGTTGAATTATGTCAATACAGGCTAATCATCCGATTGCCTGAAAATAAAGATGCATGGTAAAACGTCGGTCCTGCGCCTAATTTCCCTCCGGTCTTGTCTGATATCCGTCCTATCTGGCTATGGGAGTTAAGGAACAGAGAGTGCACATGTCTGCACTAAAATATCTCAGAGTAGATAAACCACTGTGGTCGTAATTCGGACTGGAGAACTTTTACATTTTAATCAGACAAGATTATGTAAGCAGTACAAAACTTGTTTCTCTGATAGGTCAAGGAAAAAATAGATACCCTATCACAAAAGAGATCTATTATATTAAGAAAATGGTTAATAATCATTACTACTAACTAAGCCATAGGAAAAAGCTAGATAAATTAAATTAAATTTTCAGTACGTGGGCTTTCATATAAAAATATTGTCTCTACATATTATGTAGAGTAGATTTTCAATATGTTCACTCACATTAAAAAAACTGAATAAAACGAGTCCTATTTACTTCTAATTCTTGTCTCCCTTGTTGCTCTTATGATTCAGATTTTTTTAGTTTTAATTTTTAGTGATATTTTCAACCGACCTTAAAAAAAATGAGGAAAGTTCCAATTCAACTGTGTTTTTCTTTGTATGTATGTTAGCAGATTTTTGCAGAAGTTTTGAACCGATTTGAGTCCCATATAGTATTCATGAAAGTCAGTCCAAAAGTTTCCTTATAAATAAAAAAGCTGAAAGTTTTGCCTTGTATCTAAGGAGTTTGAAAGTTTGGCTGTTTTTATGGAAAATATTTGTGTTGAGATATACTTTATGGTCATAAAACTATATTGAAAACGTGAAACATAATCTAATTAGAGATGTTTTTCAGTCGTATGTAGATGCCGTGTGCAGCTACCATTCTTCGGTCAACCATTTCGAACAGATGATCTCCAAACACGCTTACTTAATGGCCCAAACACAATAAAAACACAATGAGGAGCCTTGGGGTAATGAATTATCTCATTGTTCCATGCTCCCAGGCCTTATAGGTCGCAGGCCTCCGCGTTACGCTGACAATAAAACGTGGTCGAGGACTCTTTAGTTCCGCCATTTTGATTCGGTCGCCATATTGGTCAGCCATTTTATGTTTATTAACAAATAATGTGTAACACAACACTATCATGGCCAGTTTAAGAAATCGCATCGTGATTCCATTCTCACATTTATTACCAATTTTTATATTAAAAGTAAACTATTATTAGTTCACAAGGAAATCATAGTTATAAAATTACTTCCTGGTAAATGATATAGTTTGATACACATAAATGATTGGAAATACCATGAAAACGCATGATTTTTATGCGGAAGTTATTATTTAATAACTATCAAAAATTATTTTTATGATCTGACTTACATAGGACTGCCTTTATGGCTAGTGCAAACCACTAACCCCTTGACACACAAATGTTAGGTAGTAGATTCGAATGACATGGGTGGACTTTTTTCAGCTGGTTTTCTTTTTTGTTTTAAAACGTCTGCCCTTAGCGCCAGTGGCTGTTATTCTAAGTCACTAACCAATGATCGGGTAGGTTTAGATAATATGTAAAAAATGAGATGTCCTAAGCGTTGGATAAGCATGGAATTTTTCTATGGTGGTGTCGGATCTCCTGACATAGGGGTTCTACAAGAAAAAATCAGGCATATGACGTTTGTGTCCGCCCAGGAGTATGTTTACACTAATATATGACACAAGTTTTTTTTTTTATTGAGAACGAGGCAAACGATCAAGCGGCTCACTTGATGGTGAGTGATTACCGCCGCCCATTGACTGTATGAAGTTAGTTAATGATCGTTTTAGATTTGGTCCAATGGCTTCAATTCGGTCCCAGAGGCATTTATATCATAGCTAATCTAACATATTTAGATATTCTTAAGATATCTGTAAAATTCCACCACTGTTGAACTCCGAAGCATACTTCCACTGTGAAGTTGTACTTCCAAAATTTGATCTGTAAAATCTAGCAGCCTTAGAAGCTGATATAAATAAAATAATAAATAAAAGGGTTTGTAAAACGCATTACATAAGGAATCCTGATTTATTGTTGTTAAATATAATTTTGAAAACCACTTTGTTACGCAGAGGACACTTTCGATGTGCACCATTAGCCATCGGATGATCTCTTTTATTGACAAAATTATTTTAAAATTTTATGAACAATTAACAATTTTTCAAATATTTAAGTCCTGTATCTTAAAATCGATTACATCCAAAAAATGTATCAAATAGTGCATTATTTTGTTTCTAGTACTTTTTTGATGACCGGTTGACTAAGACATTGGTTGCGGCGTCGCAGGTCGTGGGTTCGATTCCCACACGGAGCAAATGTTTGTACGACCTACAAAT
>JAOCPS010221565.1:0-13807 GCA_025505425.1 Graphium colonna
AAAAATGCGGTATGTGAATGTTAAAGCCTTGCTGAGCAAGATACGAGTATGCATATATATTTTCTGATTTCGTAACAAAACACACGAACATTTTTATGAAATAAACCAAATGTGTTCATTATTAAATGCCTTACAATAAACAATATTGAAAGTATATATTCAATGTATATTTTTACCAAAATAAACATGCGGCTATATCTAAACAGCAGAAAAGATTTCTAAAATTTATATAGAATTCTCAAAAAAATTAAATGCGAGTGATAACACATGTTTAATAAATCAAGCCAGTAACATTACCAAAATAATACAAACCCGAAAATTAATATGAGGTATTTTTTCCGTACAAAGATGTTTCAGAAATGTATGGAGCGTAGGCCATAACATGCATGACATATAAAAGTGACGGAGATGTATGCCAACATTCTTAAATTTTGTTATTTTGATTTAAAAAAACAAACTAATGAACCAATTTCTATGAAAAAGTGATGGGACCATTTGAGAAGTTGATAAATGGGCGGGGATCCGCGTGAACAATACGTAAAAAATATAAACATCCGAATTGATAATCCTCCCCCTTTTTTGAAGTCGGTTTAAATATGACAAACGTCAAAAATCAAAGGGTAGAAAATGTTGTAATGTATCATTCTGTGACGTAAAGCCAATTAGATTAGTTATATAATCGATTGTAATCGGTTTATTATTTCGATTTATCGTTTTTGTGTACTTCCGTACACAAAATGGTCGAAAATTAAACATCTCATTTTCTTTGAAATTTGCGATTAAAGCCAAGTTGACGTCTTAAAAACTTGGCGTCCTCGGCAAAGCGAGGCAGTATTTAAAGCCGACTCACCGCATGTAACTTTGCAGGATGTTGCTTCTCTTAGCATTTTCTATTGCATATACCGCGGGGAGTGTTCTGAGGAATTGTTCGAAATAATACCTGCTGCTGAGTTTATGTAGCGTATAATGCGACATACCACCAAGTACCATCGCCACCACCTTGTTGGTTGGCAGTGCACTACTGTGAGATTCCGCCGCCATTTTCTGCCACGCACGACACCTTTGTGGAATCAACCCTCGCCAGCAGTATTTTCGAACAGATACGACCTTCAAGAAGAGAGCTTATTCCTACCTCAAGGGCCAGCAATGCTACGGCAAAAATATGTATAACGTATGTTGTTTACTTATTTTTAAACAGCATTAAAAACATCTGTTTTGTATAATGCACCTTTAATCATCAAGACAACTTTTTGATTTGACTGTAATAAAATATCCCATGTAATCATAAAATACCAAAAGAAATCTGTTTAAATTGAGCTACTGATAAATTCCAACGTTCGGGAACAATAATATTGGACGTTACTAATTATGTTTACAACACAATTGTAACATGAGTATGGATTGGTATACAATTTACGTTGCGTAATGTTCTACTTCAATTGTCCGTTCCAACTGCTTTCACTATGTTATTGGCTATTTGTAACATTTAATATATATTAAAACAAGAATACTATTCTTAGTTCAAATAATTGGCGATTAATAAGAAAACGTTCGTATAAAATACATCAACCAGGAACAATATGATCAATATCCAACAAACATGATTATTTCATTATACTCCTAAAGTCAATAACGTAGTAAGATTTAAAATTTAAACTCGTGCGTTGAACGAATTTATTCAAATCCTATATAAATTCAGAGATGTTTATTCAGATCTCATTCTAGATGTTGACATGTGAAAATTATTTTAATGTTATAAGCTAGAATTATATCGATTTAATCAAAAACAGATGTCTTCTTAGTTAAAAAGTAAAATAAATATGTCTACTTTTGTTCTTCTTATAGTAATAACTTATATTCACACTTCACTGCTATCGACTTACTTCTAAGATAAGCTGTAAATTCAATAATTTGTAAAAAATATGGTATGATATGTCTTCCTAATCATTTGTGAGCAACGACATAAAACAAGTTCGGTATTTTTATTACTAGTATTATAAAACTGAAATGAAGTTAATTTGCTACAGTTTCACATCACAACTGCATACAATCTAGTCTAATCTAGAAGATTTCCTAATGTGGTCTGCAAATATTCTAGACCAAAATCCGATAGAGTATATGCAGTACCAATTGAAACGAAAAGTAAGGGAAAATAAGCAAGCTAAAACTGGTAGCAACTGGTTAAAGATAAAACATTTGAAAATGTAAAATACATTTGATACAAAGCTCAAAGCTAAGCCTAGCCACGGAGGAGAACTTACCTATTCCTGGCAAGACTTAAAAAAAGTGTAGGGATTTTGAAGATTGTCAGAAATTTTTAACTGTTTTTTTTTTTTAATTTCAGTTTTTACGCAGAGCGACTGGCATCTGACCTCTGCAACCTGATGCATTGGTTGTCAAGATATTATAAGACACTGATATCCTATGAGGACTGCCAAAAATGTTTTTAAAAACCGGAACCGATTTTTTATAGCCGCCTTGCCCTAGCTCAACCAAGAAACAACGACACAATGTCGTTGTCTCCCCGCGAGGCTCAAACCCTTGACCTCCAGTTCGTTAAGAAAGCGCTCATATCACTATTCTACGGAGGTGGACCCTTTATGTCCTGTAATGTACGCAAGGGAAATACATAAAACTATTTATTTATTTCCCTGACTCCGCCGACTTTGTATTGCACTGGGGACACCCGTGAATCTATCTATGGCAACAATTTATTTCCGCTTTGTATTGAAACAACACGTGTTACTAGTGGGACCATTAAAATAATTGCGTCACGTAAATTGAAAACATTTTTTAACAATCGGCATATTTGTATTCTCTTTCGTCCCAACAACAGATTGTGACAATAATGTTATAGTTTGTCTTACTGCCAAGTATTTTTGTACATTATATATGATACAAATAAAAACTGTTATTAATATATAATATTTAGAATATAATCTATATCAAGTAAAAAAATATGTCTTCCTCTTATTTAAAATAATAAACACATTTCTCCTACTAAATAATATTTGTGTTCATATTAAGCCAACTGCAGTAGTGTTGAAGGGAATATTTGAGTTTGCGAAAGTGAATGGTTATAAAATTACATATATGCTTTTATTAAACAAAATTACGTAAATTTTGCTTGTTTCGATAAAGATAATACAATAAACGTTATTCTTAACGTCATCTCTATTTATGTTTAAGTAATTAAAGTAACATAGGTGGTATTATATACTGAGACTAAATATAAAATTGACGATGCTGTTACTTTACGTGTTACTTAATATTTGTTTTCACAGAAGACAATTTTGTCAGTTTTTTTTGAATGAAAAAAGGAACGATTAAATTAGTTTTTATGAAAATTATATATCCTTTTTATCCGTGAAAATTGTATATCCTTTTTTCCATAACATTTTATTGGTTGCCACAGCTCCGATCGGAATTATTGGCGTCGACATACGTGGTACGAGCAACGTACTGTTCCACAGTTACTTGAAAGGTAAAGCGAAATTGGCTTTTAAAAAGCTTGGCGTTCTTAGCAGAGCGAGCAGTTTATCTAGCCGTCAGCCCACCTGAAGTTATACAAAGCGCAGGTACGGCCACAGATGGAATGCACTGGGCCACACATGGACTGGGGCACTCCTTTACAATCTTCTTCCATTTGACCGCATCCAACGTCGAGCTACTCGAATCAGGGATGATCCAGCTCTTTCCAACCGACTTCATTCTAAGCATACTATACCGCATTTACCACGGGGAATATTCAGAGGACTTGTTCGAATTAATACCGGCTGCGCAATTCACTCATCATACAACGTGACAATCCTTACCGTTCTGTTCCCGTCGTCATTTTCTCCCACGCACGGTATTCATGTGGAACCAATTGTCACCAGCGGTATTTCCGGACCAATATGATTAAGGAACCTTCAAAAAAGAGCATATTCCTACCGTAAAGGCCGGCAATGCTCCTATAACCTACGGTGTTCTGCGAAAGTCCATGGGCGACGATGATCACTTACCATCAGGTAAGCCGCTTATTCGTTTGCTTCCTCTCTAAGGAATGTAATAATAATAACAAAAACATAAAAAATAGCAATTTATTTCTACTTTCTAAAACTTTTGGGCAATCAAGAGACAAAATAAATGTGCTAGGCGTCTTTGTGTCAAAGATTTTACAAGTTCTTACTAAGTCTTATTGTTTTTTTATTTATTCCTTGTCTATGAAATATGTAAAACCGGTATTTTTGAATCGTGCAAATTGTATTTGGTTTTAATACTTATTCAGATATAACTCCAATTCTTTTTACTCAATTTTTGATATTCTAGCAACATTGGCGGAATTTCAAATGTATTACTCGTATAATTTAAAGATGGGTTTAAAATGCGAGATCAATCTAAGACAAGAACCCGGGTTAACTAAGTTATAAAATGAAATAACAACCCAGTATGTAGCCCAGAAAGCTGAAAATGTTTTAAAACGATTTAAAAAAGAAAATTAAAATTTTAAAATCCTTTTTATTTTACAATTATTTATGGTCGTTCTTAAAAAAAAACTTTGTGTAATTTTAATATTTGTCTGAAAGGAGTCGCTGTACATCCCATATTATCTTAATAAGCCACGAATACCTACTAATGGGGAAAGGCCTCTCCCCGCTATCATCACGATTTTCTATCCTTTGCCTCTTGCTATAGGCTTCTAGCTCGTCTCGCCATCGTCGTCTTGGTCCTTGCCTCACTGCGTTGTTGTTTTAGAGCGCAGTATAGTGTTCCTGAACTCGATTTCGATCAGTTTCAGGCTCAACATACTGCGCTCCGTGGATCTCTTGTAAACCGCTAGTCTGGATCTTTGAGTTTTCGTCAAAGACCAAGTCTGAACTCAATGTGTGTGGTAAGTACTAGGTTCTTTAATACATATATCCACAAATTCACGTTTTAAAGATTAGAAAGCATTCATGTGTTCTGTTATAGATCAGTAGCTCTTTCAGACATTTTCTGTGCTGGGAGCAACTTGCTTGGTGTAAATAATAAATTTTAATTTTTTTTCTATATTTGGTAGATCTGATAACGGATCGTAGTGTTTTTCATCAATTCCATACATTTTTAATCATGTGTGTTTTTTTTCATATTTTTATAGAACAATGTTTTTTCAAATTCATATTTTCCGAGGTTACTTAGGATATAAAAATGAAAAGCTTTCATTAGCCTCGTTAAAACTCAATTACAGCTAAACCGATGTATCTATTGCCCCGCAATTGTGGAATTTCGCCTTTTACCTGGCACCGGGGATCGAACTCAGGTTCACCTCGAGAAAACAGAATTAAAGGCGAGCTTCCGAACACTGAGCTATCATGGCTTATTCATTTTTAATTTAACTTATTGACTATTCAGATTTATTAATATATAATTTATACTATTTTTAAATAAGGTAACTCATTAAGCTAATATTTCAAATGATTATAATGCTTGATAATGATTTGATGAATAATTTGTTAAATATTTGGATTCAGCGTTGCGGGTCGTTCGAAGAAATGCGGTCATATATTTTAGATTAAGCTTTCATCTCAAAAGTTCTCGATACGTTACGAATTGGTAATTGTTCGCATAAATAATAGCATCAATCTATAAAATAAAAAAAAATACTAACTGTTGTAGTTACGGAACTATCAACTTGAGTAAAAATAATTCTAATACGTTTTATTAATATTCATTTCTATGTCTCGAATTTAATTTCATTTAGAAACGAAAATAATCATTTTAATGAGTCACTGACCGCTAAGAGAACTTTCAGTAAATCCTTAATTTCTTTGCGACCATCAAGTAGCGAATGAGAGGACTTGCGTTTCTGCTAAGCCGCTTAATGAAAAGAGGCCCGAAGTAAGAGCACTTCGACAAACGAAGTGTAAATTCGAAACTTAAGTCACGTCTTTAAAATTGTTTGTTTATTTATAAGATGAAAATTCAAATTATAAAAAAATTAGTTATTCCCATAAACGCTAAGACATTCTAATTTACGGTAAATTTTTACATTTTCAAATAATTACACGTACGAAATGAAGATACAACTTTATCGGAAACAGATCGAAGTTTCAGTGGAAAAAGACGGTGAAAACTAAACGGTTGCATTTTTAAAAGAATAATAATTTATAGATTTAGAAAAAAACAGTCTGATTTGAGCAACTGTACTTACTTAATAAAATTAAATAATTAAAATATTCTACAATCGCATCATAATATTTGTTATGGAATTTGATAGCACATACCTTGCTTCATTCATGCATCAGCTTATTCTATTTTGTGTATTTTATTGTCTATTACAATTCTTTGTAACAATAAATGATCTGCCGGAGAAATATAATATAACTGTAAATGTTTTGGGATGAAATATGAGCACGATTACATTTCGTAGTGTACTGACCTTCGATAGTGTACGTCTTGAAAGAGCTCTAGTTTAAAAAAATAAATATAGAATTAACATCCACTGCACAACCTACAGTAGGATACCGTACGACAAGACGCCTGTGGAAATAATTAAAAGAAACCAATTGGACCACCAAATACTTACGATTGGTTAGCTGTCCACTATTTGAAGCGCGAAAACGGAGGACAGAGGAGGACTCTACAGGAACAAATTTTATTATATTTGAAATTGAATTTATTTTACTCCTAAACACTGCAGAATTAGTATTAGTAATGTATTATCTAATTACAAACGTCCTTACATTGGAGAGAGTAATATACATTTAGTATTTTTTCCATATAACAATAAAAAAAGGAAACAATTTTCAAACTTTTAAAAGTTACGGGGAAAATAGGAATTTGTAGTTTACGACCTTAAAGGTTGACAACTTAGGCTTTTATACATAAAAAGTTGTTTTCTTTAGCTTAAAAAGGCTAACGCCACATAGTGCGTAGCATTTTTTTCATTAAGGCTTTCATTCTGAAAACAGTTGGATTTCATTTTAAAGTTTTCATTAAATGATTAATACAATTACCATCATTGGGTTTTGGAAACAATTTGCGCAACCAATGCTTTTCGAGGAGATTACTTTAACAATCTGAAATATTACATTCATTTTATCATTTATATTTACATCTGCTTTAATTCAAACGAATTGTATAATGAATTTCAAAATATTTCCAATTACGTGTTGCAAAGTTTCATATATTTATTAAATTTTATTTGATCCTATGATGTTTGATTTTCATTTATAAAATAGGCCTAATTTTACTTATAGTCAATATAAATAATGAAATTAAACATTTATAAGTGGTTTTAAAAAAAATGTCTAGTCGTGAGCTAAGCTTACAAATATTCTTTTTGTTTAGTCGTCCGCTTGGTGAACGAATTATTTCTGTCTCTGCCAAGCAATATCACTTTGCATAGAAAACATATTTCTGTCGATTTATTTACCAGCTGATTACAATGGTTTCACCGTGGTTTTTATATGTATCTTTGATGGTTTCTATTGGTCATAGGATAATTTTATATAAATGCCTTTTGCAATGAATGAACTGTCCAACATTAAAATATTTTTTTAAACTTAAATCAGTATTTCTTGAGATTCGAGCGTTTGACTAAAAAAAAGTCTTCAGCTTTACATCATTAAATAAAATAAAATATCATTTGTATAAACTCATTGTCCTAAAAATTTACTTACTAACCATTACTTATTGCAAATGCGAAAAAACATACTGAAAAAACATTCCTTACAAATAGTTTTGAGTATTTTATTCTGTTTCTTTTACTGAATAGTTTGTATCATTATTTTAAAAAAATATTTTATGACTTACATAGAACCGAGCTATAAACTATATAGTCAATAAACCGATTAATAGAGTATGCGGCACGATATTGATTCTTAGATACAACCTAGCTAAACCGAATATTAGAGCATGTGGAACCTTAATGATTTACATTTCAATACTTTTTGTCCTAATATTTCAAACCTAGTACCGAAAAAAGTTGGCTTTTGTTCAGTGCATCTTTTAAAGCACAAGCAACTTTTGTCTTCTTACTTATGGGCAGAATATACTTTTTACAATGTAGATTCATCACAGCAATTATTAATAGTTTTACTACAGTCTTAAAAACTTGCAATACTGTATATTTTTTTATGAAAAAGCCGAAAGCCGCATAATAATATTTTTGTTTTTTCTATTCGACTGCTCCGCTGTAAATTCTAGTGAATCATAATTGATAAAAAAATATGAAATATACTTTATTTGCACCAAATAACCAAATATAACGAAAATAAATTTTTAAGACTTCCATCCACTTTCTTTGTGTTTTCGAACAAGTCTCTTTTATTAAGCCAGAATATATATTTTCGGTATCGCAATAACTAAATTGTGACATAAGCTGATACGGAACTATAACTCAAGGAATATTATTATGTTTTATGTAACATTTAAATGATAAGGACATATATTAAAAATAATCAAAAAATGAAGAAAAGTGTAGCATTACCTTGGTTTTGTAAAAAAAGGAATTGCGCAAATAGAGCCTAATTAAATAATAGAGCCTAATATAATATATTTATTTAATTTCGGCTTGTGAAGTAATATTATCTAATATCGTTTCATCATCGAGAATGTATTATATACTACAACATTTGAGAAAATACCATTTATGACTTACATAACACCGTAGTAAAAATGGAAGTATTTCTCGTTCGTGGGCCCCTAATAAAGAAAAGCGTTACATTTTGTTGACTACAATTAAAGCGTTTAAAAATGGTAACGCCCTTTTTTATTACACCGAAAATGTTCGTAAGAAGCTTATTTTGTACATTCGCTTTGTTGCTTTTGAAATTTACTACGCAATAAAGCATTCCAATAACATTTGGTTCAAGGCTTTCTACTTTTTATACCAGAACACAATAAGGAGATTGAAGAAAAAAAACCTACTTTATTTATTTTTTAGTTATAACAATTCAAAATACGAATTAGTGCACCGAATTTTATATAATATTAAAGGAATAATTTGCAAGTATATTTTTTTTAATAAAGTAAATTTTAATAAGTTTATAAATTGCTATATTTTAAAGTAATACAAAGCAATCAAATTAATATCTTCTCCATTTGAAGTCGTTGTATTCGGGGGGTGAAAACAAAAATATTTTTCTATAATTTTGAAATCAACTGTTGGATCTTCAATGTCCATCTTTCCCCCAATTTTCATGACAATCGCTGCAGACATGGCAGAGTACGAGCCCGGATGGACAGACAGATATGTCGAAACTATAACGGCTCCTAGTGGACTACGGAACCCGAAAAAGGGCAGTCCAAACCAATTTGAAGTGATCCTAATAACAAATATAAAAAAAATATCTTGTCAGTTTTGCCGCTAAGGCACCCACCTAGCGGCGGAGCTGACAATAAAAAAAGAATATTCCTCAAATATGAGGTAAGAAAATGAAAAACAAAGGATTTAAATTAATCTTCAAGCTGACGGAATACTGGATTAATAAATGTTATCCATAACAAGGCCATTAAACACCTTTACCCTACCTGTAGCCACAAATGTTGCAAATAATTCGAAACGTCTGGTGATATAATATAAAAAACGCAATAGAATCAGTAAAGTTCTCAGAAATGTTATTGTATATATATAATGCTCTTAAACATTAATTGGCTTATTTTATTATCTGCCATATTCATCTGCCATAACGCGTATGCCCTAGAATATATTTATGTGTCATAAGATTTGATTACCTTACATATATCGGACTAACTAGGAGAAAATGCCCTATACCGTTAATTCTATCTTCTGTGATGATAAGGCTTTGCAAATATAGAATAAATAAATATAATGGTTGCATGTAATTCAAAGATTATTTATGTATTTTTTTACTTCTTATATTTTCAATCTCAAAAAATCCGTTCCGCTAAAATATAAACATTAACAAAATTCATCCAGTGTTTATAACAAGTGTGTGCTATGTCAAAACCACGGCGTAGTATTTGAAAGCCTTTTAAAATGTAAGAATCTTAGAAAACTTAAAGATATATCATGACTATTGTCTGTCGTTCAGAGTTACATTAGCGTCAAAAGCATCGTGTGCATTCTTTTCCGGCTTTTCGCTCATGGTGCACTTGCAAGAAAAGATTTCAAAATTTGAATTGAAAAAGTTGTTTTTTTTCAGCGAAATAAATATGCTTGGGAAAATTTAAGTATCATTTAAGTAAATCAGCAAAATTGTAATAAAAATGTTTTATTTTTCTCATATTTCATTGTTTATGTGGCATTGCTCACGATTAATGATTATAATGAATTTTATTGATGTTAGATTATAATGAATTTTAAATCTTGTAATCAATTTAATTGAAAAGTACTAAACCGATTTTGTGCAAACATTCCCATTAAAATGAAATTCCAAACTCTGTTTATTCGTAACGTCATACATAAGTAACTCTTACATTATTATTAAGCTCATTTGTCAACTACTTTTTAGAAAGTACAACTATGGTACCACCTGGATCTAATAGGCTGCTAATTGAGGCAAAAGCTGTATAAGATGGGATGCCCTCACAAATTTGTTAAATTTTTCTACCACTTGCAACTTTTGAATAAGTTTAAGGAAAAAATATCTTGGCAATTTGTATTTGTGTTAACTTTGTAATTTTTTTACAATAGCAAAAACAAACAGGGTTTTGAACTTATTGACTCGAATAATAGGAACACCATTCGGTGTTTTATACCAGTCAACCGAAAAACTAGGGAAATACGAGAAGTCCGAAACAGAATTAACATGACATAATATGATCTAACATATAAATAGTTGATTATGTAAACCATGTATCAGAATTATCCTTTTAATATACAACGAATTGTAAAGAGTTAGATTTTGTAAAAATTAAAACACGTCAAATTAAAAAGTAAAAAGAACACGTCGTTCTATTGACAGAAACCAATTTATTTTGTGACAGCGACCAAGTTGCGAAAGCTTTAGCAGAATTCGTTAAACGTCATTTGCAGTGTTCGGGTACTGAACGACGTCTGTTACGATTTAAAACCTTTGACATTTTTTTAACTTATAAATGAAACTAGCTGGAGTATCCACTTCCAATGCTATTACCGTACTATTTTATTTATCTTTGGTTTATATTATTTACACAAATAGTAGACATTGTTGACAATATGAATATTTTATGTCTTTCCTTCAAGGTTCAAAAATCAGTTTTGTTATAATAGGTATGAGTAAATAACATTAGCACTTTTATTTCTAATACAAGGTCGTTAAATACCTTTTCACATCACATTTGGTTATTTTCAAGGTGAAGTTGTATAAACTTGAATGTATAATTTGCGGATCGAAGTTAGAAGTATGTACATTATGTTAATGTCATAATAATGGAATATACTAAGGATTTCAATATTCGTAAAAATAAAGTAAAAAATATATAAATATATGTAATATTAAGGAAACAAAACAAAATACTCTGTGATGATCTTAAGAAAAAAAATATTTTGGAAACTTCTGAATTTTTATAAATGTGCATATCCAAACTATTACAACGACATTGCCATCGTTTACAGAGAAAATATACTATTTGGACAGAGACAAGCAAAGAACAATAATCTCGTTAACATGTATTGTTAGCTAATTGAAAAAGAAATTCGCAAACATACTATTAGTTTTATAACACTGTGGTTGTATTAAATCTACCACATTGTCCTATGTCAAATGTATCTAGGTGCATCCTACCGCAGTATCAGAGTAAAATTAATATATGATTGCCTGTTCCTTGTATTGAACCTGTTTACACATGTGATTTACAGTACATTCCCTGTAGTTTGTTGATCTTATATACATTAGGCGCAGTGGCAACTTAAAGTGGTAGAGCATAACATCTTTTTACATCGTTTCCTTCACTTCTACGTCTGCGCTCGCTACGAAAAGCTACCATCGTCCTTTTATTCTTTTCCATTCCTTTACCCTCTAAAAATTTTTTATTTGCAAACATTCATACAGATTTGTGAAGCTTATGGTAAAAACTGTAATTATTTACACTATAATAATAATATAATAATAATAAATAATAAAGCCTTTAATTCAGATCAATTAACTAACTTCAATAAAATTTAAACATAAAATTATAAAAAAAATAAATAAACCTAAAACTACTTACCAGTGGGCAAAGGCCTCCTCCAACCTTTTCCATTCTTTTCTTCCTTGAGCAACTCTGTTCCACATAACTCCGGCCACTTGTCTTAAATTATCATCCAATTGTTTTTGCGGTCTAAATCTCTTTCTTTTGCCTTTTCTAGGGTACTATCTCATTATTCTTTTACTTTATTTGTCTTGACCTCTTATTATTCGAGATCGTGTATTGCACAGGGAACTGATATTTGTCAAGCCATTCTAGACGCATTTTATATTCTCATTCTAACCTAATATTTAATTTCACCTAACATTTAAGGTCATTGTGCGATTAACAACAACAAGAATTTAGATAAATGTAAAAAAACACACAAGTAAGACCGTTCAAAACTATTGGTTTCGGGTATGTTTATTTAATGCTCAACTAACAAGTTCCGATGTTTGATGAATTTTATTTGTAAGTTTTTATATATTTTATATAAACAATAAGTTAGGTTTTTATAATTCTGAAAAATTTACTAGTAAGTAATATATGCTTTACAATTCATGCTAATAAAATTTTGAAGTGCTTGATGAAACTCAATTATAATAGTTTAAAAATCAGTTCAATTGTTCTATTAACATTTTTTTGTGAAATTGACATCTGATATGAAGCGCTTTTTAGAATGGCTTCTCCGAATTTTGCTTTTCCTGAAAATATACCGCCACAAAAAACACTTGACCCGATACCCGACTTTTGCGAATATTGATCCATAAGACAAAAATATTTGTGTTAGGTATATGCAATGTTTATAGCAGATATTCTAGACAAATCAACCCTCTTATTAAGGTGACAGGAAAATAAATTGTTCTTGCTTGCTATTAAACATCAATAATTTTAAATATTGGTCATTCATTGATTTATAAAACACTCTAAATACATAGTCTCGATACTTTATTGTCATGTACGTCATTTATGTTTTGTTTTGAAAATTCAATGTTACGTACACGATATAAAGTTGTTTTAACAAAGTCACAACTAACACGGAATAATTGAAATTGTCGTTTATTTTTACAAGATTAATCACTTCATGATTCAACACTGTTTCGCGAACATTTTTGAATGACTAAATTTTGAATTAAAAATTATTAAGGACAAAAGTGATTTTTATGACAAACAATAAAAATGTACACCTTTATTAAGTCTTGCCAGCAATATGTATAGCACTATTGCTGGCAATCCAATGGCATCCTATGATGTTCCCCTCTCTTAGCTATGAGTTTGGAATCAAATGTTTTTCAGATGAATTTTACATTTCCAAATGTATTTTTATTAATCAGTTGCTACTAGTTTTAGATTTCTTGCTTATTCATCCTTTCGTTTCAAATGATCCTACATATACTCTATTGGATTTTAGTATTTAATGTTTGCTGGCCACAGTAACACTTGAATATGGGAATTTTCTCGAACAGGCTAGATTGCTTTAGAGAGATTCTTTCGTAAGTGCCTGCAAGTTTTTTTATCTATATCTAGATAGGTATTTATAAGACCATCCCCTCAACGTTCTAATACCGTTTTTTATGTCTTTGCTTACACATAATGTATATATATATATATGTATTTATATATTCTCTTTTTTCATTTAATAACTTTATGTACAATAATTAACCCTCATATACCTCTTACTATCCTTAGACATTGTGTTTTTGTTCCCAAATTCACATATCTTCTTCGCTCG
>JAOCPS010221675.1:0-13804 GCA_025505425.1 Graphium colonna
TCCTCGGGCAGCTCGGGTGCAGAGGACAGGTAAAACAAAACGATAGGATAGATAAACGTCTACACGCGCCCAAGGAGGGCCGCTAAACCAAAGCGGGTGGTTTATCAAGTGAGACGGAGTAAGTCCACGCGACAGACAGTCGGCGGCATTGTCTGTACCCGAAATATGGTATAAATTATGCGGCGCTAGATCATTTTGTATATTTGAAACTCTGTTGGCTAAAAACGTATTCCATCGGTGAGGCGAGGAATTTACCCAGCAGAGAGCGTAGTTGAGTCAGAAAATACAAATATGTTACATAAATCCACGCGACTTAGACATGTGTCTACCACCTTTTTAATAAGTTGAGTAATAACAAAAATAGCACAGTATTCAAGACGAGCGAGTGAAACAATCTTTTGAGGAGTACCCTTCGATTAAGCTGTTATCAAATTGGTTGTATTGAAGTCCCTATTTTGAACGTGAAAATAAATTACAACAACATACTCCCCCGTACGCCTTCTCACTGGCGTCTGCGAATGCTACAATAGTAACTACACTATCAGCGACGATACCTAAGTAACGGGGAATTTTTATGTCACCTAACAAAGGAAGTTCCTCTCTTAAACGTGTCCATAATTTAACTTTGTCGTCAGGTGGAGTGTCATTCAAATCACAGTTACACAGCCAAAGCTGCTTGATAATTAATTTTACGTACGAGCGGCAGGTGCGACAAATCCCATGACGTCCCATATTTTAGCGACATATGACAATATCGAACGCTCCGTACACATTTTTATGGGTTAATTAATTTTTATAGTGAAATAATCGGACGTGGAGGCCAACACAAGCCGAGTACTTTATATTGATCTGACCCGTAAAATTCCTTCACCTCCGACAGACGGTGCGAATGCGGAATGGAATCTAGAACCATTTGTGAATTACTAGTCCGTTTGACCAATTCAAATTGACCCGCATTCACGAGACCTATTAACTCCGAAGTGGTAGAAATGACCAGCTCTTCAGATGGGCCCGAGTAAACGAAATCATCCATATACAGGCCAGTATCAATGACTTCCCTAGCCTGAGGGAAAGAAGCCCCTTCGTCGACCACCAGCTGCTTAATGGTGCACAGCGCATGTAAGGGGCTAGATTTGAGACCAAATACTACACGATTAAATTCATAAACTTTTAAAGGTTGTTGCGGGGGAAAACGATACAAAATGCGTTGAAAATGCCTGTTAGATTCTATTACGCCAATGCTCAGAAACATCTGAGGAATATTAGCGGAAAGAGCTATCTAAAATAAACGAAAAATATTAATTATGATAAACAAACAGCCCTGAAGATTTTTTGCATCGATATAATAGGTCATTAAGGTGTAAAACCCAGTGCTAGTTTTACAACTACCATCGAGAACTACACGTAACTTCGTTGTGATCTTATCTCCTCAGATCACACCGTGATGCGGAATAAAATACTAAATTTGTGGAGAATTACAATTTATATGCGAAATATAATTCTACTGTAAGTATTCGTGAATTACATTGTCATATGCGATCTTTAATTGTGGAGTGGAGCCTGTATCTTTCTCTCTAAGCAATAAAACCGTCATTCACTCGCCTGACGCGAATAACCGAGACTGTTGACGTCATCTTTGAAAGGCAAAGCCACCACGTAACGTCCGTCGCTAGCTCGCGAGGTAGTACTCGAGTAAAATTCCTCACACAATTTATCATCAGGACTAAGTATCGGAGGGACGTTGACTTCCTACAGCTCCCAGAATTTCTGAATAACGGAGTCCAATGGATCTGCGGTGCAGCAATACGAAACGGACTCATGACGTTTTACACGGACCGGAGCGTCACCAACAATTACGTAATCGAGGACCGTTTCTAACGCGAGTGGTGACACATGTGGAGGTTGACCCTGAATCTTTTTCGATAAAATATTTGTATCGGGCCTGAGCAATAGTAGGTATCGTCTGCTAACGAAAGACCCTTAAAATTCTATAATAGCGAAGCATCGACTGTTGGTCGACAGCCGTTCTTTAATTTTATCTACAACCAAAGAATCAATGTTATAAAAATGTTGCGATCGAAGCGAGAATGAAATTTAATTTTTAGGGAAAACTTGAAAGGCTTTATTCGAACCCCCTTTCCCCTTAACCACTGAACGAGCGGGTCTAATGTTCATGTTTAAACCTAAAATTTGACAACAAGAACGAATAATAAAATTGCTTTGAGAAACGCAGTCTAACAATGCTTGAACGCTATGTTCATTGCCGAAAGAATCAAAAATTATAATACGCGCAGTTGCCGGTAACACGGTAGTAGGGCCGCAAGTAAATCCGTTATCATCTGCTAGCACATAAAGCGTGACGTCATCACTCGACTCGCCGGCACGAGCCGGCCTAACGGCCGAGGCGGCCAATGGCCTTGCGCTCAGTGGTGTGGGCGGCCGAGCGATTCCCGCGGCAGCGGGTTTGATCCCAAAGCATAATAACGTATGATGCTTGAAGTTACATTTTTTACATGAAAATGTTGAGGCACAAGCGGTAACACGATGACCAGAACGTAAACAATTTATGCATAAACTTTTCGACTTAACGAATTTAAAACGTTTATTTGGTTTGTAGTTATTAAATACCCTACACTTATAGACGTAATCGTGATTATAATTGCACAAAGTACATGCGAACGACTCGGAACTAGTATAAGCGTGTGTGGTTAATGGTTTACGATCAAATGGTTTCCTGCTGATGTTAGAAACCTTTACCTCGATTGAGGTGCGTTCCAAAACCTTAATACGTCCGCGAATAAAAGAAACCAGGCTTGAAAATGTTGGGATTTCACAACTCTGACTATTACAATGGTTGGACTAAAATGCACGCGCCGTATCGGTATCTAGTTTTTTAACTTCGATATGCAAGAAAATTAAATCGGAGAGGTCATCGATTTTTATGTTTTTTTAAGCCGCTACTGACGAAGCGAATTTGTCTAAAAACGATTCTAAGCTATTAGGGGTTGCGGAAGTAATGGACTTAAAATCAAATAATTGACTCAGGTATGAAGTGGCAGAGAGACGCTTATCTTCATACTTACTAATTAACGAATCGAGGGTTAAAAAATAGTTATCAGCTGAAGGCGTGATCCCAGAATGTATGTTGCGTGTCCTGCCAGTTAATTTGCCTAATAAATAATAAAGCTTCTCCGAATCTGACAACGACACATTATTATGTATGATGTTTTGGAAACTGGCAATGAACAAAGGCCAAATTTTTATTTCGCCATCGAACTCCGAGATCTCTATTGGAGGCAATTACGGAAGTTTAGGTTGATATAGTTAAAGGTGGTAGAGCATAATAACTTTTCACAGTTTTTGCTGCACTTCTACGGCCCGGGGAAGTACCACTGCCCTTTATAAAATCGGCATAAAATAAAGTGTGCATAACTTTTGGAGATGCCATGTCTACCCGTTTCGTTTCCTATCCCTATCTTCTCCAAATCCTTAATCCCGACCCCATCATATCCAATAAACCTATTATATCCGATCTTCCAGGTTTACAACGCACTCGCAACTCTCCGGATGTTACGTTTGTCTATGGACGACGGGATTGTTTATCATCAGGTGAACCGTCTGCTTGCTTGTCTTCCTTTCTATTAAAAAAAATATGCGGGTCCGACATGAACACTAGTTTGAAAGGTTTGCAATTTCTTGGCAGCTTTCAAACAGCCTAAAAGATTTTAGAACGAGGAAAGCGATCGATAGCCAAGAACGTAATTAGGATTTGCCTTCAACTTTTAAGTAGCTATTTTAATTTCATTTTTGCACATTTTCAAAATCATCACGCAACGAATCAACAGTTTCAAATCCACACAAAAATAAGCCTACATCAAATGGTTTTGAATTAATATCTTTGACGCGATCAGAAATATTTTGCATACATGAAAATATTTTATCTCTTTTAGCAAATTGCAATTGTAAATTGGTATCGGCTGGTGTCATTTTAATAGAAAATAGATCTTATCAAAATGTTTAGAAAGAAACAATTCAAGCGAAAGGATGAGAAGCAACGGAAAACGGAATACGAACTCCCGGTACGAGTAAGCGATGTAAATGACAATTTTTCTTTAATTTATTTACAATTACCTCCAACTAACGCGGTGGGCGTGCGGCACGGGCTTCTAGCGTACCCGGCCGGTGAGCGTACTATAATTTAAAACGAAACGAAATGACACTAAACGAAACGAAACGGGATGAACTACTTATTATGCACTCAATACAATTTAATGAGCTTAATTTTAACTACAACGACTTGAAATTAGTTATATACCTAAACGCGAGGATAATATTATTATGTAATTTTAAACGACAAAACGATGGGTTGGTGTAATGTATTAACACGACTTTAACCGACAAATTTTAGGTACTAGAATGAGTTTGAAATGCGGGTCTAGCGAGCAAATCAATATGTTAACGAATTCACTACGATATAGTGGTATGAACGAAATTTACACAAGCATCCAGTTACCACGTAAACCGACGCCGCGCGTATATGAACTACTTAGTATGCGGTTTAATACAATACGAAATAGTACTTAGATAATGGCTAGCGCCGATTGACTGATAAATCCAACTCTTTGGACAAAAATGTTAAAGCGGACGACGTACATGCTCGACAAGTACGGTGTGCATGCGGACGCCGCGCTACACTTCACGCCCCGGACTTGAGATAGATCAATTGCAAGATCGACTTCTCCATCGATACCTTCAGCGCAGTAGCGCAGCTTTGCGAGAATCTCGGCAGACGACACCCAGAAGAGCTATTACTGTATTACCCACTCGTACCTTAACATCTGAAGCAAAACTACCAGAACTTGAAGGAGGCCAAGAGAATAAAGTCGACCCAGCCGCCGGACACAAACACCTTCATAGCAGCCACAAGAGGCTCCTCGAACAGTCTCGACAGGATCAATGGGCCATGCCCGGCCACGTCGCCACCACCAAGGTCGCTCTCGGCCACACCGGTTGCATCAAATCACAACGGCACTATCCGATGCTATGGGGTCCACGTCTACAGTACGCGTAGCGACGTATGTACGTCAATGCGACGCGAGCCATTACCAATTAAGAGAGCTAGCGAATCTCACTCCGGTACTGGGTGGGGATAAGGGCGGGGCGGGAGCAACAAAACCCAACCAATAAAAATCGATCTATGGATCTATACTGACTAAATTAGCGTAACCACCTTTAATAATTGATTTTTTATTAAATATAAAACCATAATGAATGTTTGTAAAAAAATATTGGCACCGATTTAATCCTAAATGAAACTTTAAAATATATATTTAAGAATCTTTACAGAATATATTTATAATTGCCGTGCCAACAAAAAAGC
The DNA here is from genome assembly GCA_025505425.1 of Graphium colonna. NCBI lineage: Eukaryota > Metazoa > Arthropoda > Insecta > Lepidoptera > Papilionidae > Graphium > Graphium colonna. The sequence continues at coordinate 5,381 of JAOCPS010221675.1, forward strand.
CAAATTTGAATGATAGGAAAAAAATATTCGCAAAATCCATATCAACTCAAGTGGATTTGCAAGCAAATTTGCCAAACAACCTTTTCTCTTCATGCGTTATAAGGTACCAGTAACTATCCTAATTTTGTGTGTAAAAAAGTAGAAATTTCAATTATCTACATCAATTTTCTTAAAAACCCGTAACAGGAATTACAATTGGCTACTTCTTAGATATTATTTTGCTAAACCGTGTAGTGTAAACTAAAAAAACAAATCCGGCTAATTTCTGGTTATTGCATATAAACATTTTATGTAATATCATTCCTAGATGTATTAGTATTGATATAATAATTCTGTAAGTACAGTATTCACTAGTTCAAAATGGAAAAAGTTAAAACTATATAAATACATGTTAAGTAGAAGGGAATGAAATAACTACTTTCTTAAATAGTTTTATAAGATAATGCTAGACAAAGTATTATTGGACGTAAAAGCAATATCTTTTTAAATCATTCAATGTTGTTTAATATCAAGACATCAGCCGTCTAGTAGTCTACAAACAATTGTCTGTATTTCTATAGAATAAATAAACAAAGGATTATTCGTCTTAGAATTGTAATAACAATGGTACTAGACATTACAAAGATGGCCCTGTCACATGACATGGCCTCTCCATGTCATGGTCACATGATATGGAGAGGCCATGTTATGTGACTAAAAATTTTTTCTGATGTTTTTTTTTGGTGATTGTTTATACTAGGTTTCGTATTTTTTTTAACTTATGAACTTTGCAGTTCTTTGTTGAATCGTTTGATCAGAGATTTAAATACATACATGACCTCGTAGGCGTCTATTTTTATCTTCTTATTCAAATTCAAATTCAAAATATCTTTATTCACATAGACGCTTACGCATTCTTATGAAACGTCAAAATTTTACAGATATCAATGTTCGTGAAGAAGCTACCGCTAGCTCGGAAGGCAGATTCTGCTGAGAAGAGCGGGCGAGAAACTCAGCAGTGATAAGAAAATAAAGAATGGTAATGAGCACATACATTGCCATTCTTAGATCAGGTAGACGAGCAAACAACATATTTGGGATTCGGAAGTAAAAAGTAGAGGCTAGGGTATAGCCATTCGGCTTTGTATTTGGGGCGAATGTCAGGCGGACGTATATGCAATAAGAGTTGTATGTAAGATGTTATCTACCACCTAGATTATTTACTTACTTCATTTTATATATTACATATTGAATAAATTATTTTCTATAATCATAATATATATAATTACTTATCACGTTGTTTGTCCGGCATAAATTCCTACTACTGAACTGATTTCAATAAAATTTTGCTCACTGTTAATGGAAACGATGACAAACGAGCAGACGGTTCACCTGATGTTTAGTCATCCCGTCGCCCATGGACACACACAACATCCGGCGAGTTGCTTGTCTGTTGTCAACTTGGGAAATTTGATAATTGTGTAGCAGGCTGTATTAATCGGTGAAAGCTATGAAAACACGCCCTAATATTTTTAACTTTAAGTTCTTGGCCACCAGAAAGAACTTAAAAGTCCAATTTATTTCAAACTTAAATTTGCTCTGCTGCAAAACGGCCAAATGGTTCGTTAGTCACTTTGGTCCTCGAGTATTGAGAGTGACTCATCAGTCACGCGAGTATTACCTGTTCTAGCGCGGATAACTGTAATGGCGGCGGGGGCGGTCGTCTCAGCCTTAAACCCCAAATCGTGGCGCGTTTCTTCATCTCGCGGCCGCACTTGAATCGCTTTCGGGACGACGTTAAAGCTGTGAGAATCTTCTCTCGCCGCTCCTTCACCGGCGTTCGCCACATCTGTACGACATAGCTGTTTTGTAAGGCTATACCATTATTTATAAGAAAAAAAAAAAACATTAAAATTATAAAAATGATGTTTACCGATACTTTTTAAGCAAGTGCTCTTTTACTTTCCTTTTGAATACCAAAAGAGTTTTGGCCAAGTTGATTTCGAGAGGTAGCTCTTTCCACAAAAGAATAGACTGGACAAAAAAGAGGAGTGCTTGAAGTCAGTATGGTGAAGAAGACACACAAGAAGGCGATTATGCGTCGAAGGAAGATTTTTATTACTGACTTCAAGGTATTGAAAATGAATTGTAAAATGATATTGAATCGAGGAATAAATAAAGAGTGGTCAGAGCTCGTAAGAAGCGTCACCGGTGTATAGGTAACCATTGAAATTGGGCACGTTACGCAGAAACATGGTCATATTTACGGAAATTGAAAAAAATTACATTATGTGATACTAGATTATACAGAGAGATTATTTTATACAGTCCAGTCCATTCTAGTCAAATACAGATTCAATTTCGCAGTTCATCGAAGTTAAAATACAAAATAAGATTTAGGACCATCCCCCTTTTTAAAATATACCTCAAGTAAAAAAAATGCATATACTTACCTTTTCAGGTAATTGTAACGCGTGCCAATTGTCCATGATATATGGCATAATGACTGTGTCTAAATCGAAATAATTCGGGGCATTGTATGCAGTTAGATTGTAAAGTGCTAAATGAGCCAGATCCAGCCAACATAGTTCCAAACGTCTTAAATACTCCGCGTCGCCATTACAATTTGAACATGCAAATATATACAATCTGCAAAATTGAATTATTTTTAATATGACATAAACACAGCGTAAGATTAGATTTTAAGGTATACATACTTATCTCCCGCATAAAGAGGGTACTGTAAACTCGTCACGCATCTTTGGTGGAACCATCGCGAACATCGACAACATAGTAACATCTGAAAAAAGTCTCAATTAGCCATAATTTTTATGAAGAAAAAGAAAAAAATTTCTATTTAAATATAGCCAACATTTCTGGTTGTTGAAAGTTAAAAATTTATAAAAATATCAAATCAATAAATCATCATGACAAATAGCGGGAGCTGAATACAATAACATTTTAAAATAAAGATGTCTAATTTTGGGACATTTGGTATTGTATTGAATGGATCTGAAGTTATGCTCCTAGATCAAAAATCTTTTAGAGCTTCATCTGGCAATCGAGAAGATAAAATTCCCAAGAAACATAAAATTTCCACGGGCTGAAGACTCTAAGCTAATAGAGTCACGCATGAGGACATGCGTGATATGTCAAATTATGGAAATGTCACTAAGGGTGGTCGCGATCCGGTATACGGCCCTTATCGCGACTACCGACGACTGTCTTTAATCGATAGCTGGGGGTGATGAGAACCGCTCCGGAACGCGGTGTTGGCTCGTCGTGCTCCGAGACTAGGGCGAACTATTGTGTTATGTATGTTATTCCTAATTGTTGTAGAGTGGTATGACGGGACCCCCGACGGTCCTGATGGCCATTTGGTGTACAGTAACACGTGTCAGTACACAAAATAGAGAAAAATCCGGCGATATCGGTAAAAAAAAAATGTTTATTTTATGATAAAAATGAAATTAATTAAATAACTCGTAATATTTCCAATGTGGCATAGAATTAGTCCAACTGGCATTATTTTGGAGAATGACACATATATCTTTTCTTTGATTTGATTGACGTTTGTCAATTTTATATGCCTAGTTTTGTCGTTAATAGTTTCATTCTATTTTTGTGAGATTGATATAATTACAAAGTTCATTCAATACAAATGTTATAATATGGTATAGTTCTTGGAATAAGCAAAGTACGTAATAAAATACAAGCTATTTATTACACATTGTTATAAAAAAATCATTACAATTTATTTATTATTACGTCAGACATACAATGACAACGTGTCTGACAGTCAATAGTGACAATTTTTTTTTATATTATTAATTTCATTTTTATGACGGTAAATTAGCTCTTAGACAAGTGGGCTAATTTATATATTGATAAAACTATATTTTTTTTGATTTACTTTTGTCTATACTGTAAACTATATGGTCCACGCTCCATACATTTCTGAAAAATCTCATTTATAACAAAGTTTATTTTTCATCGTTCAATGTTGAATTAGATCACATAAAGTATAATGGAGGTTGTATACCTGCGCAAGCCAGTCGCTTTTATCGCCGCAATAACAGTGAGTTTCATCTTTGCCACCATCGGATGCAGTTGAAGAGGATGTAGTTGATGCAGTCTACAGATAAAGCAAATATTTATAATTATATGTTTGTAATTAATAAATGTGTGTATGTGTGTGTGTGTGTTTTGTTCCCTTGCCTTATTATGTAACTCAATGAGTTACATAATAAGGCAAGGGAATACTGTCGTTTTTGTGCTAGATAACATTAACTTTTTACATTTTAAGAACATCAAATTCGTAATTTAAAATCATTGTTGTAGATCGTCTATAAAAGCATGGTACTAGTTTTCGCTCGTAGTTATAAAATTTTTGTTATTTCTTTTGAGATATAAGATTATCTTTAAAAATATTTCTATATACCAGTCATCTGTTGATAGAATTAAATCTGTGGGCCGAGTTGTAAAGCCAGACGGCAAGCTTTTAGAAGTTATTTCTCTATACATCAAGAGCAGCTTTTGTCTTTGATAAAAAGAACCTATATTTGCTAAAATAAAATGTATGCAAAATTTCATTATGATAACTTGAATAAAGAGCTAAGGGTTAGCATTTGTGTTTGTTGTTTTAAATCCATAATGTTATTACCAGATACCAAAATTAATGATAATCTAATCATCTCTTATGAGTTGGACTAAATTACTCATAAAGGTCGATTAACTTTCGGCATTTATGGTGAATAAACTTTGTATCAAATTTTATATATTACCCCCCCATCTTCCTCACGTGAATGAATTTTTATGGTATTTATTTAAAACCCATTCCATATGTTAATCCAGCTAAGAAAATGTGTGTCAAATTTAATCTAAGACAGTACATATGTTTTCGCGCAATGGAGTAACAAGCATCCGAACATAAAAACTTTCAAATAAATTATATTAATATAGGTACTTCTATTTCCTAGCTTTATTTTGTAATAAGTAACTTTGTACTACGTTACTATGGACAGCTTCTAATCTAAAACCAAATATAACTTTAATGTTACTTTTTTCACACACAGGGCACTGATATCCTGCAACAACTTTGACGGTCTTCTTGATAGGGACCGATATGTTACAAGCCCATCCGACATATATCATCTTCCTTTTCAGGCATTCGTATGATCAGCCCGTACTGATCTAACCCAAAAGCATAACACGACCTTCCGTCTGTAACATCGCATATTACTAGACAACGGAGTCCGAAATATTATTTTTTTATAGAAAGGAAGACAAAAGAGCAGACGGTTCACCTGATGTTAAGTGATCCCGTCGCCCATAGACAAGCAAAACATTCGGAGGATTGGATTGGATGGGACTTGGTCAGGATTAAGGATTTGGCCCCTCAAAAGCCTCCTAATCATCCAAAGGAGTGGGAAAAGATAAACATGGCCATCCGGCAACCCCAAGTCATGCATACTTTATTTTATGCCGACTATGCCGAAGTGCAGAAAAGCTTTGTAAAGACGTTATGCTTATAGATACTGTTGCTCTTCCAGTATAAGGTAAAGATGTTACATCGCAGGGCGGCGTGAGCTCCTGCTGCTGGCGCCGCTGCTGGCCCTTGAAGCGGTACAGGTCGGAGCGCTTGAGGGCGCGCGACTCGGCCGCCGCCACGCGGTAGCGCTGCTCCACGCACCGCTTGCAGTGCCACGACGCGCCTGCACAGACGGACAAATGTACACGTTGATGAATATCGAATAAAGAATAACCGCCTGCGCCGTGTCGGCGAGGGTGCCCATGCGTTTCGTAATTAATTATTTTACTTTCGATTAAGAGTTACTAAGCAGACAATTATTATTTATTCTAATATTACTTTTATTATTTATATATGGTCCCCATATAGTAAGTCATTGAATATTGAAAGTAATTCACCACCAGACATCCTGTGTACAGCTCTCATTTCACTTATGAAGCCGCTAGATTAAGGAAATATCACTGCCCCAGACATGAGGCAAACGTAAAATATAGTATTCCTCGATATAAAAGTTGACAAAAGGTCTGGCTGGTCTTAATAGGTTTGTGTTGGAACACAATTACTTTTTTAATTTAATATCAACGCACACGTAAATCTTTTGACAATGTAGATATTTAAGGGCGAAAAGCTTTGACACCAGGTGAACCGTTTCGTACATTTGCCACATTTTGAATTTAAAAAAAAACATACTTTATGCACATTGCTATACTGGATACATTAGTTTTTCTCCAGTATTACTGCCGAGTCTACTAGAGTTTACGAGAGTCTTTATTCATAGCAAGAGCTAGGTTAGTCACTTGGTACATATTCAGAAATGCGCCTAAATAACAGCGACGGCGAGAAATCTTTAAACAACTGTGGTAAGCACTGCAATCTTTTAGCGAAATAGCTGTACTGAGCCATAACGCTAATACTGTATAACCGCTAGCTGCAATGTCTTAAAGTAATGATGATTCTAACAATATTTAAAAAATGAGCGCGGTTACAGCTTACCCAGCCAGCTTAAAAATATACAGATCAACAATGAAAAATATTCAGAACAACTTTAATTAGTTTTACTACAAATAGTTCATAAGAATTGTTAAAAAAAAGATACTTTATATTTTTACATTCTCTGGTATTTAACGTTTCTATACTTATCGAAGTCCACAATGGGTCACTTTGCGTGAGTAAATCACAATTTACTTAGTTGTTTACAAAAGCAGAATAGCAGTGTAAAACCACGGAACAATGTTAGTATACAGAAAACGAAATCAGTTTTAAAACCATATAAAAAAGGGAAGAGAAAAGTGAAGTCATGGAAACATGAAAAATTACATGTGTATTATTTGATTCGGAAGGGAAAGAACATAAAAAAGGCATATTTTATTTTTAACTGACTTCAAAAAAGGAGGAAGGGTTTCAATTAGGATGTTTCATATTTTTATGTATGTTCACGAATATCTCCGTCATTAATGAGCCGATTTTAAAAATCTTTTTTTTATCTGATAAGGATTTAAGGTTCCGGAATGGTCGTATTAAATTTTCAAAAAATCTGCTCAGTAGTTTGTTTTTTTTAATCGAAATAACAAAATTTATATGTTCCCACACATCTCGGCCACTTACGTGTACTTCCAAAACGGTCCCATAAAATGTTCAAAAAAACCGGTTCAGTTGTTTATTTTTAAAATCAAAATAACACAGAATAAATGGGGCAATTGGTGAGTCAACAATGATATTAAAGAAGAGCACTCAGTACTCGATTGTCATCACATTTATGTAATAAACTTAGGGGCATAGTTATAGATCAAATTTTCAAATACATAGATGAAGTGTGGATACCACAAATAGCCAGTTAGCGCAGTTCATTAACCCGAAAATGCGGCCACGCGCGCTCTGTCCGCTAGGATGTGTATGACTTTCGTAAATAATTACTCAACTTTTGATTAAGTTTACTCAGTGGTCAATTAATATTTGCTTTTAACATTACATTTTTTCTTTATACATGATCTCCACATATAACATCCTCGTGTTCCATTTAATTCATTGTTTCATTTGTAGCGAATTATAATGATTACATTTTGCGTTCACAAGCAATTCAGATAAGGATGCATCTACGTGCTAAAAGCATCGATCTCTAATTTACAAAAATTTAATGGATTGCAAACTTATGTTTTAAGAGTGATCGAAATCGAAAGATCAGAAGGAACATCATAGAAAAGCACGCTTGTGCTGTGCCACTCAGTCACTGTTCAAGACTCTACAGGCAGCAAGTGTATATGCGAGGGGCATATTGAAATAATATTGCCATGTGCTTAAAATTGTTTCTAAGTAAGAGGAAAGGATTAAATTTTTAGAATCACGCTTACCGTAGAGTCCCGACTCCAGTGATGGTGATAATTTGTTACTGAATAGATCCTAAAGAAGTTTCTAGATTCACATTTATCATCTTTCCACGATGCTGGGCTTTAGTATTTAGATAAGTCATAATAACGCGAACCCATGGAAGTTTCTACATGCTGTAGTCTAAGTTAATAGAATCGTGCACGTGGGCATACATTTATTACCAAAAGGATGGGAATGTCACTACGAGCAGTCGCTATCCGCTATATGGGTTGATATCGCAACTTCCGTTGAGTGTGTTTGATCGTATGCCGTGCGAACCGCCCTATGTGTATAGTTATTGGACGGGATGGCACCAATGACAGAACTACTACACAGAATGTAGCTACTACTATATAGATGGTAGCTAAAATTTTTTTGGAAATGTGCCCATCTTGTATCCAAAAGTCGACGAATAGCAAGTAGCAGTCGGCCAGGTTGCTTTTAGACTTCATTGGCGGTATAGAAGTAATTACGTAATACATAGGCTGCACTGAAAGTTTTAAGAATGAAATATTTCCACTGTTCCTGTCATGTTAAAATCTTTTTAATTG